>JZLH01S0399661.1:50614-63222 GCA_001188425.1 Eucidaris tribuloides | reverse complement strand
TAATCCTAAGCGCAATATTTCTACACTACAGGGAGAATTCTCAACACAGTAGTGTTTGTATTTTGTTAGGTGAATAAAAAGAGTGGATTCATTTTTGTTTAAACATGTTAAAGGGTAGCCAACACCCTGAAAATCAAGTTTGTGTACAGCTAGAATACACAACAAATAACCACTGACAGATGTCATAGCTCGGGAAGTGATCATAATTTTGATAATAATTAGTCATAAATTTTGGAACTTCATGTTCCGCGCGTTGCAATCTCAGATTCCGTAACACGCCGGTTATATGATGTGCGCGTTCTGGCTATACGGCCCTACGTTTTTACCAAAAATCGGAGTTCAATGACGATCTGTGGTGACACAATACTCCACACCGTGTCGGCATTCCTTGCATCAAAAAACTGTTGCTAGAGTGTGCAGACGTTTCCGGGTCGCAAACACGCGACCGTTTCAAGGGTCGAGATCTCCAGCCAAAGTGCGAACCCAATTGATGTTCGTCGGCTCACTTGTAAAACTCACGTGCACTTGCACGGCAGTGCAACTCGGCTGTCGAGGCTTACATCAAGGAATTGCTCGCGGTAAAAAAAATTTGGAACAATAAATGGTTGAAGATCGAAAGGCCTGTTAGGGATGATTATAACATTAGTTTTGGCATGAACATTTTTTTATGCCATATAATGCTTCCTGGCATCTAAATGCCAAATCCCAGCTATGGATTATTAATTTGGCAGGAAAGTCGCTCAAACTTAGTAGTGTGGTGCGAGTAATTGGTAATTGTCCCCACTGAGGCGCTGCATGCCTCGCCGGCAAACGCCGCCGGGTGGTGGGGTGGTAGACTGTACGGTTTCTGGTGGTGAATACACATCATTATTTTTGCAGAATCTTTCTTACTTCATGCCAATAATAGCCGACGCACGCACCGTCTTTTGTTGCGGACTTTTTCTTTAAATTACCGCTTTCAATAAGTGAAATAATTGCGCAAGTTTATTCAGTACAGGTTGCTACATGCAGCTAATAAAAATAACAATACAATTCCCTGGAGCCGCTACTACGTCATAGAATACACAGAACAGGATCCGGGTCTTTTAATAAAAATACCCGTGACATTTTTTGCCTAACAACAGGTCCCTATTTAAGATCAAATCACTGCAGACGTATATCAAGTTCAGTAAAAAAGGCACAGGGAGTAGAACACTATACCGTTTGCGACACAAGTATAAACCGAATCCGTAGGGCCTACATGACTTTTTATGGTCACACTTTATTTTAGCATCATATGGCAGCGAATATTACCACTTACAATTCTTTCAATTTGCAAAAGCCATGCAAGCACCCGAAATTTTTTTTTAAGTATTTAAATCCATAGGGTCTTGTATCCATAATTTATTCCGATCGGGAAACAGACTACACTCAAATATAATTTATGTGGCACCTTTTTCCCGATATATAAACGTTTTCTAATTTTTAAAACTGGCTAGTCGGATCGGACCAGTTTTAATATGACCGACAGTAACTTTACAGGGTGCCCCGGACCGTCGATCTGCAACACTCTAGGCCAAAGCGGCAATATGTTATCGAATCAAGACGTTTGACAGAAAAAATATCAGATAGCGCATCGATCGATTGATAGTATCGGGTGATCGAGTAGTCTATGGCAAAGTTCGTTTTTTACTCTTACTTGGTTGGTTGAAATTCCATTCAAACCTCATAAATAAACATAGAAATCGTCAAGTGATGTATCGCCTCATGCCGGCAATCTCGCAAATCATATATCCAAATTCCATGTTGTACAATTTATACTGGTTGAAAAATTAAAATTGATGTCCGCGAAGGAACATGAATATAAAAAAATTCAGAGTTGAGAAAATATTAGTTTTATGCCCTGGGAAGGGACATGAAAAAAAAAATAATATAAAATAAAACTAGAGCCAATTCGGCTGTGGGCGGCGCAGCCGAATGGGTATCCTCCGCACCCGCGTCCAATCCAAACTTTGATGTACGCGGGCATTGTACCTTTGAACGTTCAACTCTGCAAATCTCATCTATGTCCCATCTAAATACATACATTTACCAAATTACATCAATATTCGATAAGCCGTTCTCAGTTATCGTGTAAAAGATATCAAGTATGGGTCCTCATGATCCTTGAACCTCTTAAACCCCCAATACTATGATCAGTTCATTGGTACATATAACACTTACTTCACCCAAGTTTACATCAATATCCGCATAAGCCATTCTCCATTGTTATTGTGGTAAACGTAAGACACATAATGTATGGGAGAACTTTTTTTTTCGTGACTTGACCTTGACCTTTTAACCATTGAAATCTGATTGTTTCATTGGACCGTTATTAATACATACTTCCAACCGCAGTGAACATCAAATCGGACCAGGAACCATTCTTAATCTTATCATGGTAATAGGCCCAAATCAGAACATCGATCCACTCCTCGTGGACCTTGACCTTTCAACTCCAAATCTATTCAGTTCATTGGTGCATATATATACATACTTCACCCAAGTTACATTCAATCCAACATGTCTTTCTTAGTATTATCGTTGGTAACTAGACCGATTAATACGTTTTGGCCCTGTGACCTTTGACCTTTGAAACCCAAAATCTATCAGTTCATTGTTGCATCATAAACATACTTCAATAACAAGTTACATCAAAATCCAACAGACCATTCACAATTATCGCGTAACGATCCCAAGTCAGACATATTTTAGGCCGGTGATCGCTTTGACCTTGGACCATTTCAAACTCCAAAATCTTATCAGCTTCATTGTTGCATCATAATACATACTTCATCCAAAGTTACATCAAAATTCCAACTTTCCATTCAAAAAGTTATAGGGTAACAGCCACACGTCAGAACATATTTTTCAGGCCAGGTGACGCTTGACTTTCAACCCCAAATCTAATCAGTTCATTTGTTGCATTTATAAGTACAACTACTTCACTCCAAGTTACATTCAAAATCCGACGGTCGTTCACAGTTATCGCAAGTAACGAGCCCAATATCGACATATTTAGGCCCGGTGACCTTTTGACCTTTGACCTCACAAATCTTATCAGTTCATTGTTGCGTATAAATACATACTTCACAGCAAGTTACATCAAAATCAACTTTCCCATTCAAAAGTTATCGCGGTTACGAGCCCTCCACGTCAGACATATTTAGGCCCATGAAGCTTTGACCTTGACCTTCAACTCCAAAATCATACGTCCAGTTCATTGATTGCTTCATAATACATACTCACCCAAGTTACATCAAAATCCGACCGGCCGTTCACAAGTTATCGCGCGGTAACGCAGCCCAAATCAGACATATTTTAGGCCCGGTGACTTTGACTTTGACGCTTATCAGCTCCAAAATCTAATCAGTTCATTTGTGCTCATTAATTATCAATACTTGTCCTAGTTACATCAAAATCGATCGGGGTGTTCACACAGTTATCGCTGATAACGAGCCCCCGTCAGACATATTTAGGCCGCGTGAACCTATTGACCTTAGCTCCAAAATCTAATCAGTTCATTGTTGCCCCATAGTACATACTTGTCCAGTACATGAAAATCCGATCAGCGGTCTGTTAAGTTATTCGCGGTAAGCGAGATCCGGTAAGCGACGGACGGTGAAGACGGACGGACGCACGGACGGACAACCCGAAAACATAATTGCCTCCGGCAACTTTCGTTTGCGGAGGCATAATAAAAAATGAATAATAACTACATGAATGATATATTGAATTGCTCCGGATCCCTTGCCCGGGCTCGCATAACTGATTTTTGTTGTTGGAAAAAGCACAATTTGAGTGGAAAACAAATTAATAGGTATTGATATGAATAAAGAACTGAAATAAATTTGTTATTTTTGGAATAAATTTGCATAAATACCATAATTAATTAATGGAGGCAACAGTTAAAAATTCTGGGTCAGAAGTTATGTGTACCAAGCTTAGCTACTACCAGATAAAGCAACATAATCAAAATTGGTTGAGAATATGAATAAGAGAAATTTTTTAAAAATTTTATTTGTGATTTTGGGAATAATATTTGCATAATTTGCATAATGATTAAATTTTTAAAATTTCAAGTAATGATGTAATTCACAATTTTGTGTAGAAAGTCTTTGAAGCCCCCACGCTAGCCCTATCAGATCAAATCAAACAGAATGAAAACGGTCAAAGAAATGTGAGAGAGTAGAAGCAATTTTTGTTATTATTGGATTAATTTTGCATATAATTACCATAATTAATTTAATGTAGTATAATTTATTCAAATTCTGTTCGTAGAAGTTGTAATGTGCATAACTCACCTACCATAATTAAGTAATCAACAATTAAAAATTGCGGGTTGAGAAATGAAGGAGAAGAAGCTTTGTGATTCGAAAATTTGCATAAATTTGGCATAATTGATTTATTTTAAATTTGCAATAATGATTAATTTCAAAATTTTGATGCAGAAGGTCTTTGAAGCCCCCACCTAGGCCTATCAGATCAAACACAAACCAGAATTGAAAATCGTCAAGAAATGTGGGAAAAGAAGCAATTTTTGTTATTTGGAGGATAAATTTACATAATAATACCATAATTAATCAATGGAGTATAATTTCAAAATTTCTGTGTAGAAGTTTAATGTTGCAATAACTCAGCCTACAATAAAAGCATCAAAACTCAAAATCGGTGAGAAATGAAGGAGAAAAGCATTTTTTGTGATTTTCGAATAAATTTGCATAAATTAATAAAATTAAATGAATTTCACGGATTCTGTGTAGAAGTTTTAAATCCCCCACCTAGCCCTATCATATGAAACAATCAGAATTAAAATCGGTTTTGAGAAGATGACGAAGGAGAAAAGCTTTCAACTGTGACGGACCAGAGCCGGACGCCACGCCTGGCATAAGCTCATCGGGCCTTCGGCCGGATGAGCCTAAAATGGAGTAAATTCAATCGCTAATATTTTGCAGAGGGCAGAGTAGTGGCACACCTTTATATATTCTACATGTTAGCAGTTGTTCCAGAAAAATGGAAATACCGAGATTGGATTGAAGATATTCAATATCTTAAAAAACAAGTATGAAAAAAAGTTGTACATGGTTTGAAAAGCATATTTTCTCTTCTTTCATTTTGATACCAATCACAGAGATTCCATTCACGGCATGGCTGAGCAAAAGACAATAAGAGGGTAACACAATATAAAATCATTGCCAGCGAGCAAATTTGAAATTCAAAGTTTTCATAGCTTGAATGTTATTCTGGTATTTTCGACATTTGAGACGCACATTGAAAAGCTTGATTTATCTTCTTTTCATATATAACTTACATTTGTGAAAAATTAGCGTGTGCCATCAGTGAGAAAAGACAATTTGAATAATGATGCTTGCTTCAGATGTTCCAAATGCATTCATTAACAGTTTTCTGGAATTGGCAGCCAGCAAGCAATAGCTTACCCTTGCGAACATGGATTCGGAGCCTATTGTTGTGTCCCGAGCAAGATATTGTGTGAAGTCAGCCATGCTGAATCTCATTCTTCTGCTCGCCTCTCGTTCTCAAATTTGATTTATTTAAAAAATCACGCTAAACAGGCATGTTTTAATTTTACATTGTCTCCGGCATACGTGAATTCATTTTTTACGCCTGAGAGGTGTCAAATAAAAAGAGAAATCTGAATTTTGACGTCATGCTTTTATTTTTCAAAAACAATACATTTTTTACCATGAAATGGACTCAAAGATGGGAATATGCGCGTGCAAATGAAATTTTGGTACAGCCACCATATCCATTGTTTTAGTTCAATTATGCCGTGAACGATTGATAAAAAGTATAATCAAATGAAAGAAGAGGAACAGAGCTTTACAATCATACCTAATTTATTTAAAAAGTATTCATTATGATAGAATATTTTTGCGATGAATCCGGTTTCCTTTTTTCTGGGACACACTGTATAGCAAACTAGAGCAATTCCGCTGCGCTGCAGCCGATGGGGTATGCTCCGCACCCGTCAATTCCAACTTTGCAAACTATGCTCGCGGCATCTGGGGCATCGTAACCTTTACCGTTCAACTCTGAAATCTTCATCTAATGCCCCATAATACATACTTTACCCAAATTACATCAATATTCGATAAGCCATTCTAGTTATCGTGGTAAATGATATCAAGTATGGGTCCTGTGACCTTTGACCCTTAAACCCCAAACTATGATCAGTTCATTGGTACATTCTAACACTTACTTCACCCAAGTTACATCAATATCCGATAAGCCGTTCTCATGTCATTTGGGTAAACTTTAAGACACTAAGTATGGAGCCTTGTGACCTTGGACCTTTGACCTTTTACCTGAAATCGATTGTTTCATTGGTACCTTATAATACATACTTCACCCAAGAAACATCAAAATCGGGCCAGCCATTCTTAAGTTATCATGGTAATGAGCATCTTTCATCAGACATTCTTTCACTCCTCCGTGACCTTGACTTTGACCTTTCAACTCCAAAATCTATTCAGTTCATTGTTGCATCATAATCATACTTCACACAAGTTACATCAAAATGCAACAGGCCATTCCAAAATTATGCGGTAACGATCCCCAGTCTGACATATTTTAGGCCGGTGGACCTTTGACCTTTCAATTCCAAAATCTTAGCAGTTCATTGTTGCGTCATAATACATACTTCATCCAAGTTACATCAAAATCCAACTTTCCATTCAAAAGTTATAGGGTAACGACGCCACGTCAGACATATTTTAGGTACAGGTGACCTTTGCCTTTCAACCCATAATCTAATCTTCAGTTCATTGTTGTTCATAATTACATTACTTCACCCAGTTACATCGAAATCCGACTGGCCTGTTCACAAGTTATCGCAGTAACGAGCCCAAAATTCAGACATATTTTAGGCCTTCCGCGCTGACCTTTAGACCTCCAAAATCGTTAATCAGTTCATGTTGCTCATAATACATACTTCACCGGAAAGTTACATCAAAATCCAACTTCCCATCAAAATTATCGCATGGTACTAGCCCACGTAGACATATTTTAGGCCGCTGGGTACGGTGGCATTTGACTTTGACCTTTCAACCCCAAAATCTAATCAGTTCATTGTTGCTTCATATACATACTTCACCAGTTTTACCATCAAAAATCCGACGGCGCTTCACAAGTTTATCGCTAACGACAGCCACGTCGCTATTTTAGGCCGGTGACTTTTGACACTTTTGACCTTATCAACCCCAAAATCTATATCAGTTCATTTGTTTGCTTCATAATACATACTTCCGCCCAAGTTTACATCAACAAAGTCCGACTCCGGCCCCGTCACAAGTATCGCGAGGGTACGAGCCCAAATCAGACTATGTTAGGCCCGGTGACCTTTTGACCTTGACCTTCAAGCTCTCCAAATCTAATCAGTTCATTGTTGCCCCCATAGGTAATACTTGATCCCAGTTACATGAAATCCGATTCAGCCGGTCTTAAGTTATCGTTGGTAACGAGATCCGGGTAAACCGACGGAGGACAACCCGAAAACATTCATGCCCTCCGAGCAAACTTCGTTGCGGAGGCATAATAAATTACTCAGGGTGTTGGTTCCCTTTAAGGATTGTGAAATAAGATTTTTGAACATGATATAGATAGACACTGTAGTCACAGTCTAGAAGGATTTGTATACCTCATGCCATTGTAGCTCATCCACCAGATAGTTTGGTAAGGATTAATCCTTACTGAACTAAATTTTTTTTACATTTTATCTCCTTTTCCTTTAAGGGGGTGGGGGTTGCTCAATCGGACTCCTTCCCATGCAGTAAAGGTTACCGGTTTACAGTCTACAAGAACACATGACATAATCCAGGTAAAGTGCATATAAGACCTCTGTAAACCCATCTCAACCCTATCCTCTGCCATAGGTGGGTGGCGGCCTGATCCTTGTATTATGATATATGTATTAGATCATTGTGAACCTCAAGGGAAATAAACTTGCCTCCCCTTCCCTTAAGTTTACAGGATCACAAACTCTAGCTAAGATATGTATTAGATCATTGTAAACAAATCCCAGCCTTACCCTCTGCTGCAGGTTGGCGGTGGCCTGGTCTTTGTACGATGTCAGCATCTCTTCCAGGTGTCTCACCTCCAGAGACCTGCTCTCTAGCTCCCCCTGCATGTTGGCCAGCCTCTGTCCCTCCTGACTCCTCAGGTCCTTGGTCTTCTCCTTCTCTGCCTGAAGCTCAGCCTGGAGGGCTGACAGAGTTTCCTGGATACAATGTAAAAATTGAAATGTGGTTAATTTTGTATTTGAAATTTTGGGAATGTTTATGTTTAAATCTGCTGTCCTAATAAATCAGGTATACTTTGTACAAGAAAACATATGAAAAAACAAACAAACAAACAAACAAACAAACAAACAAAAAAGAGAAAACTTGGGTAAACATGAATAAAGTTATTAGTTGTTCTCATGATCTATTAAAAAATGGCAACAATGTGATGTTCTATTTTAGTAAAAAAACAAAACAAAAACAACTAGAATTTTGCGGTTCTCGGCTTTCGCAATTGCTATATTCAGAGAATATAAACCTGTGGGCCTCTTCACATGTCCCAATAATGGAAAGACTATAAAAGTAAGTACCAGAAAAAATATGCAAATTAAGTCATTAACATGCATATTTTGCATCATCAGTTTGCTTGGGTAACACTTGTTTCCAGCACTACCCACATGCCAAGCAGCATGGAAATCAGACTTGGAGCAGTCAAGGTTCATCTTTGTTCTCATTAGACAATTAGAAGAAAAATGTAAATGAGGTAATTAATATGCATATTTTCCAACATCAGTTTGCATGGGTAACACTTGTACCTGACACTAGCCACATGCTAAGCGGCATCAAAATCTGACAGGGCCAAACAAAATAATATGTTTGTTTAGGGTAACATGGTTTGAAAAAATTGTGACGGATGGAAGGAAAAAAATTTTATTTTATGAAAAAATTTTGTTGGCATATACTACCTTCTTTCTATTAATATTCAAGTGTTTGTTAGATTGCTTCAGTTTATTAATATTTTTAATGTGACACATTTCTTGTCAATTTTTTTTTGTTGGGGGGGGAAGCCCCCCCCCTCCCCCACAGCCCCACCAGCCTCCCCATAGACCGTGCCTGGGTTGGTGATAAATTGTGGAGAGTCTTGGAGGCTTCCCCTTTCTTATTTTTCCCTTTTCTCTCTCCCCTTTCCTTCATTTTGCTGACTGGAGCCTGAATTTGCCGACTGCGACTAAGACCGGGACTAATACCCGGGTACCCAGGTACCCGCTCGAACGCCTCGGGTCCCGGGTTAAAAAATCAATACTCGTTACCCGAAAATTGCAAGCTGATTTTTTTTTCTGTCTTACAATGATGTATGCATGACAAGAAGCATCACATACAAACACAAATCTCTCTTTGAATCTCACTAAATACCTTCAAAATATCCTCAAATATCTTTGACAAGATGAACATTACCAAAAATTATGAAATCATTCATGTTCTGATAACGTTCTCTTCGTTTTAAAAACGAACCGTATCTTGTACGTACGATCCATGCACAGTCTAGCAGCTGAACTGCGCTAGTGCTGGGCCGCCATCGCCACTAGGGCTGCCACTCAAAATTTTAATTTCCCCCTACGGCGCATGCTAGCTAGCTAGCTGCCTACGGACGATATTGGCATAGCGCCCCCTGCGACGTGAAGCAGCACAGTTTTGACTTTCGCGCGACCGGTATGGCACAGTACGAAGGCGCCTTCTACCTCATGTGGTTTTAGCGGGGTGGTGCAGCGAACAGGGAAAGGCTTGTAGGGGAAATCCCCTACCGTATATTTAACGATGTGATACGGCATTGCCGTTGAATTCATCACGCATTGGCTTTGTCATTTTTGTTTGGAAACGTATTCAGATCGGTTCTTTTTTTAGGTGGAATCTATTCATTTTTAAAAAGGTTTGCATTAGTAAAGGAGACACCTAAAATAAAAATATTTAATGCTATTTCCGGTCAGATCTGACCAATTTTTACACACGGGCTGTGTATGAAATATTTTATTTTTTCTCAAAAGGCATAAAATTTTTTCTGTCGGCACCTAAAAAAAGGGACGGGCGGGTTTCCGGAAACAAATTTTTTTTTTTAGGCCCAATGGAAAGTGGTTGAAGTTCACCTTTGTTCTTATTAGCCAATCAGAAAAATTATGCAAATGAGGTAATTAATACGCATATTTTCCGTCATCAGTTTGCATGGGTACCACTTGTACCCAGCACTACCCACATGCCGAGCGGTATCCAAATCGGACAATGGAAAGTGGTTGAAGTTCACCTTTGTTCTTATTAGCCAATCAGGTGAAATATGCAAATGAGGTCATTAATATACATATTTTTCATCATCAGTTTGCATGGGTAACCCTTGTACGTGGCACTATCCACATGCCAAGCGGCATTGAAATCGGACTATGGAAAAAGGTTGAAGTTCGCCTTTGTTCTTATTAGCCAATCAGAAGAAATATGCAAATGAGGTCATTAATATGCATATTTCCTTTCATCAGTTGGCAGGAATAACTCTTGTACCCAGCACTACCAACATGCCAAGCAGCATCCAAATCGGAGTTTGCCTTCTTGGCGAGGTTCACCTTTTAGGTGTGAAATGGTTGACGAGAGACATCCATCCATCCATCCATACATCCATACAAGCGAAAGCTAAGTGTGCCTTCCAGCACGCTGGGCGGCCCACAAAAACTAAACAAAACAAAAGTCACTCCAGCTGACCACTTGTGCATACCGGTATTACCTGCCCTATAATGTTACACACACACACACACACACACACACACACACACACACACACACACACACATGCCTAACACTTTGGGTGCTGGGTTAAAAATCTAGGTGTGTTAACCAAGGACTGGATTGTTGTGTACTTAATGTATAATCTTTCAAATATGTATGATATCTGTAAAATTCCACATGCTATTGAGACAAGACATTTTAACTTATTTAGTGGGGTTCAATGTGTCTTCATTTTAGGAAAAAATATAATTGGTAGGAATTTCAGTGATATATATCATTTGAATTAAAAGGTATGCAACTGATTGTCTTCTCAGCAAACCGGAGTGTTGATAGTACTTCAATGAGGTCACATGTGGGTGCACCGTTGGCACCCACAGTGTTAAGGTCATCAGCCTGCAAAATATTGTGTTAATGTCAACATTTTCAATATGGAATTCTCTCTAATAAGCTTCCAGTGTGATGACCTACCAGTCAATCAAGTGAGGATCAATGTCCTTTTAACCCATTGCCTCCTAGATTCTGAATATCCCATAGAGTTAACACAGTACACATCCAATTCCCATAGACAACGGGTTAACTTCAACATCATGTCTACATGCTCAACCATAACATTTATTAAAGAAATTCTTTAAGACAACGAGTTGCTTTCATTCATCAGGAAAGTAGTGCTGTAAGCATTTATTGTGGGACAAAGTGGACTCAAGTGAATGGAAAGAAACCAGGCCTCAATCTCAGACCAGTCCTCACTGCTACAACTGACGCAGTGTGAACGAGAATGGGGCAAAAGGCACTTCCACATTTAGTTTCAAGGGCAAAGAAGTCAGGATCACCGAGAATGACATCACTGACTTTCACCTACAACAGAGTCACAATTCTCCAAGTAGTGACTTCCTGCCTTAGAAGCAAGACTACCTGACT
Source organism: Eucidaris tribuloides (assembly GCA_001188425.1). Taxonomy (NCBI): domain Eukaryota; kingdom Metazoa; phylum Echinodermata; class Echinoidea; order Cidaroida; family Cidaridae; genus Eucidaris; species Eucidaris tribuloides. The sequence goes on along the minus strand of JZLH01S0399661.1, from coordinate 51,502 downwards.
TTGCTGATGAGCCAGTTATCAAGGCACCCAAAATACTGAATACATGAGGACGGTCTATGTCTTTTTATACTGAAATTTGAACATTTACATTTGTACATTATTATTTGATTTGCACTCTTGGTCCAAAAGGGTTGTGATTTTGCCCTGTTTTTTCGGGTGTGGTCATCAAAAGATATCTTTCTTTTGCCGAATAAGTATCAAGGAGGAGACATATATCCAAACAGAAAAGAATGTTGCCCCTGTTGAAATTGAGTGGTTAAAGCTCCAACAGCATGATCTTCAGGTGATCCAAGAGGGAAAAGTTTTAAGAACTCTGGAAAAAGGAGAAGTCACTCCAGCTGACATGTGCATATGAAGAGTACACACGTAGAATAAGTACTTGACATGGTGACAAAGCTTTCTCAAATTCTGGCCCAATTTTATGGAATAAATTGCCAAATACCCTCCGCTCGTCCCACAACAATAAGACATTTAAATCCTCACTTAAGTCCTATCTTTTCCCAAACTGACTTGTTTTGATTTTGTATCTTTAATATAGTAGTTAAATATATTCTCATTTTTTTTCATCTTATGTAACATTTCAAGTATTGTAAAGCGCTTAGATCAAGTAATTTGCTGAAGTGCTATATAAATATTAAGTATTGTATTGTATTGTACTTAAGTCACATTTTGATGAAAATAAGTTAGTGATTGTTTTGAAGTCGTTACATGCCAGTAAATTTTTTGCCAAAATTTTGGTCAAGTTGGCCCTTCCCTAGTAGGGGTCAGTGGAGTGGTCAACCGGGGTAGAATTTTTAACTTGGCATAATTTCTACAAATTGTATCTCAAATTACTCGACTAGTTAAAAGGATTAAGATGGGTCTGTCCACGAAACTCGGGCCAAAAAT
>JZLH01S0399661.1:37816-49824 GCA_001188425.1 Eucidaris tribuloides | reverse complement strand
GGTTACTATGGGGAATGACCTTATTTTTTGAAAAGGTCCCAACTTCGTGGACAAACCCATATATAATTTATCATGTATTTTGTGCTTTGTTGATGGAATATGGGGTCACCTCCGGTCAAAGGTGAAATAAGGTCAAATTTCAAACAACGTCCAAATTCCACACATCACATATCATACCATCTTGTTCGTCTTACTGAGGACATTCCAAAAATATACACATGTACAATCATGTGTTTTTGACATTCATTTATTTGAGAAATGCATTTGTTTTCCTCAGACCCTTTTTTTAAAAGAAGAAGTACTTCAGTCCACAATATTGATTATTAATTATTGGAAATCGACAAGTGTGGCAATGTTTGTTTTTGTCCTATATTCATCTTTTATAGTGTCAATTAACTTCACCAAGTTTGGATGTACAACTCAAACAATTGTGATATGTAGACAAATTTGAAAACTTTGAGCCCTTGTTTCTCAAAAATAGTATTATGTGACTTCAGTATTTCTTATTCTACACTCTTCATATTATCTGCCCACAGTTTTATAAAATGACATACACACAGAAAAGATTACAAGGCAAAAGGTTTTGTATTAATGTCAAAATGTTCAATATGGAATACTGCAAAATAAGCTTCCAGTCCATGAAGTTTTTGTTTATTCCTACTTTCCTTTCTCTTTCTTCTTCTTTTCATCAATTGTCTTACGGTATACTTTTGCAAGAAGTGGACCACTTTCCTGTATTCTTTTTTATTTTTCAAAGTTTATGTATTTTTTTTAATATTTATGATGAATGCTAAATAACACTGCATTTATTGCCATGCATTTTCAAATAAGTCAATGTTCTCATGTATTATGATATCTGTGCAATTATTTTTGTCTTAATACTGTGCTATGTTACCTATGTTTAATGTATATTTACTTTTTTATAATCTTGAAGATATTATTTTTATGAATGACAACCATCAGGCTTTTATCACATTAAAGCTCCGAAAACATATCTTTACATTCTCCAGGAAGGAAAAGTACAAAGGAAAAGGATCCTCACCAAGCAGGAGGATGTGTATCCAAACGTCTCATACATGTTCTCCTTATTCTGCTAACCTCCACTGCTCAGAAAGAAAGGCAGTTTTCAACTATCAAGGGATGTCAAGGTGACTGGCGACTGAGTCTCAGAACATTGATAGAAGAACTGCTAAGACCAAATCTCAGAACAACACTGATTCAAGAAATGCCAAGCGCCAGTCTGTTAGAACAACAATGATAGAAGTCCTGCCAGGGCAAGTCTAAGAACAACGATAGTAGACATGCTAAGACCAAGTCTCAGAACAACTATAGAAGACCTGCTAAGAATATCAACAGGAGGTCTACAACCCGAGAACTTTGACTCAGAGGCTGCAGATGGTGGTCAGAGAGCATTGCTCCAAGATGCCAACCATCAGACAGGGCTTATGAGAGCAGGGCCACTACTGCACAAACAGGAGATTAGTCAGATTTTGACAGTGGTGAATTTTAATGTGTATTGTTTACTGGGAAATGTTTTTATTCTTTTTAATTCTATTCTATACAAAAGTTTTTATTCTTTTTAATTCAAACCATTCTGGGTCTGAAAGGGTTGTGATTGTCAGATCTTTTCCGCCATACATACTAATTTTGTAATACAACCATACAGGTAGCCTTTCATTTCCTACTCTACTTTACGACAGCTTTTGATGGAAAAAATATGTCAAATGGTTTGTGTATTCAATTGCAGCCAGTAGACAATAGTTGAAAGTTTTTTTTTTATGTAGAGTTTTATCAGGTCCTGAGGTGGAAAATGTTAATTAGTCTGTTTATCCAAGGAAATCATGTAGACACTTGAATTGCAAATGAGATGGTCTTCTTGTTTCTGGGGTAAGTAGATAGTGGATGCTGATTCATTAAATTTTATGCAGATTGATCACCCAATCAAGGTAAGTTGTTATTTGCATGTTACAGGGTATTTTTCTGTTGATAGGATAATTAGAATTAGGAAGAAAATTGGTAAATTATTATTTGCATACAAGAGTATTTTTCTGTTACTAGGATACTTAAAAATAGAAAGAAATGGTTGAATGATGGTTTGGGTGTGTTAAAAAGGTTTGTTAGTTGGAGAGAAGAGTGTGGAGTGAATTTGGGCAGAGCAATACAGATTGTTCAAGTGGCAGGCTGGACCTGTGGGATAAGGCCGTGAAGTGTTGTGGGAGGTCAAGAGAGGTATGTGTGAGCCGAGGATTCCCCAAGTCAATTTTGGGCAAGTCCAAGCTATTTGCTTTCACAAATTTCCAAGATGCCAGTTTTTCAACTTAGTGCAAATGAGTTGAGTTAGGTATCAATTTAAAGCTAAAACATTAAATTTTCATGAACTGATAAAAAAAAGTTGAAATCTGTACTCCGTTAGTAGTAATTAATGAATACATTTGCATAAATAATGAGTCATGGTAACGCGTGGGACATTAATGAATACATCATATTTGAATGTATTTCAATTGTTGGCAACATTTGTGACCAAGCAGGTGCATAGTCATATAGTATAAGGGAAGGGTTACCTACATAAGAAATTTCATTTCATCAACTAATTATATATGCAAATCAGGGACGTTCCAAAATTTGCATGTCCCATGCGTTACTTTTTTAGGACAATTTGTTTTAATTACTTTCAGATGCATCATTGAATTTGATTGAAATTTTCCAAAGTACCAATTTACCTTGGGGGATACCTAATACATAACACAAAAATCTGATCAGATGTATGCAATTAACATAATTGACTAATTAGTTTTGGTAACGCGTGGGACAATGTGGTAACGCGTGGGACATAATGCACATTTTTGTTAAGAATCTTCAATATAAATGTCATTTTTGTTCCTCTTAATATGTTTTAAAACCTTACATGATGGACCAAGGACTACAATGACTTTCCTGAGGTCACCTGAGGTCTTGCAAACTCTCTGTGGTGCCCACAGAAAAAACATCAAGTATACAGTTTTTTTTTGCTTTTTGAGCCTGATATCTAGGCACCAACGGAGCCACGTGAATCAGTTGAGAAACTTTGCATCCTCTTGCCATAAAGTTAATTGGTAGCCATAATGTGTCTCGCCCTAGTATGTTTACATTTGACCTTACAATGTATTTGACCTTTGACCCCAATTTAACATGGCGGTCTGTATGCATGTAGGGCATCTACATGTACCATCCAGGTTACATGTAGTTACAATGGGCTGATACCAACCCCAGTAGAAAAATTGCAGGTATATTTTATGATTTGATCTCAATTGACCTTTTACCTACATATGTGATCTTTGACCTCCAAATAACATTGAGGTTCCTGTTAAGTATCTACCATCCAAGTGTGGTTACAAATGGGCTTGTGGTTAGAAAGTTACCTAGTTTTGGCCCTTATGGGCCCTGCAATATGGGCCCCCAGGGGGCCCAGGTGTACCATTTCAGGAACCCTCTATCCCCTCCCCGTAAGGATTATTCCCACCAAGTTTGGTCTAAATCCATCAATTGAAAAGAAAATGATGTTAATGTGAATTATTCCCATAGGGCCCTGCCCTAACCTGTTGACTCCCCCCCCCCCCCGAGGGACCAATCGGGGCCACCCTGGGCATTGGCATGAGGAACATTAATTCATCACATACAGTATATACATGTAGGTATGTACATAATACTGTGACATAGCTAAATCTTATTCTGTATAGAGAGAGTATTAGTTTGAATATAACCTCTTTGGCCCTTTGGGCCCTTGTCCCTGGGCCTGCCGTGGGGGGGGTGGGGGGGGGGGGGGGCGGCAGCGGTACTATTCCAGCCGGCCATTGAAACCCATCCTTAAGGCATCATTCCTTGCAAGTTTGGGCTAATCAATAATGTTCAATGCATATTATGCATGGGAATAATTTGTCCCACGCGTTACTTGTCCCACGCGTTACCATACATGCTTTTGTAAAATTGACCTTGCAACCAAACGAGAAGTTGCATGTTCATGAAAGTTTGTACTTAATATGTTGGTTAGATGCTTAAGAAGATGGAACTAACCAAATTTTATTTTGCTTTTTAAATTCAGAGAGTTTTGAGAATAAAGTCACAGTAAAAAAAAGCTGCAATTTTGTGGTCCCACGCGTTACCGATGAATAAATTAACATAAATTAATTAAGAAGTGCATGACTTCAATTATTATTTCTATTGTGGGTAAAGATCCTTAGTACCTATTAGAATATACCCAAGGATTGGGGTTTCATCATAGCATGTGGGGAAAAGGCCTGTTTTTGCTTCTGATGTCCCACGCGTTACCACCGCAAAATAGCTTGGACTTGCCCTTTTGCAGGCAGTACAGGCTTATGCAGGATTGGGAATTTGGCTGTTTTCCAGTGCACCGACCCATGCAGCGACCAGCACCGACCGAACTCATGACAAAGTAATTTTCAAGATAACTCTAAGTTGAAAGTTGCCCTTCTTGAAGTTGAATAGTTAAAGCTCTGACACAGACACAGGATGTTCAAGAGCCCCAAGAGGAAAAGTTCAAAGAACTGTGAGGAAGAATTCTAACAAACCAGGACGATGGGTACCCAAACTTGTCATATTTCATACAAATTCTCCTCCTTACTCTACCAACTTCCGCTGACCAAGAAGAAAGGCAGTTCTCCACCATCAAGAGATGCCAAGGTGACTGGCAACTGAGTCTCGGTACAACATTGATACAAGACCTGCTATGGACAGGATTCATACACTTACATACTTCCAAAATTCCCTGACTTTTCCATGACTTTCCAGAGCAGAAAACTCTAAATTCCATGACCAATTTCTACATATTTAAAAGCGAGTAAACCGACACATCACAATATCAGCGAGCTCCCAATCAATTTTTAATCATTTTATGCTAAATGAGTATACCATATATGTCACCTTTGAAGTAATTTTTGAATGCTCTTTCGGCTCTGTCTGTGATACTCGTATCCTTCTGCCAGGCACATAATGGATAATCCTCATGAACTGTGTTACTTTTATTAGATGACAAAGTATTAGCTTTGCTCATCAGGAACTTGAAGATTATGCTGAAAAATATCAAATGAATGGATGCAGAACAGATTATCCCCAAAAGACTGAACACTGACCATCACATATTACAGGATTGGCACATTGGCACCTTGTTAATATTAAGTGACTTTCATGAAGTTCTTCTTTTTAAATACTGAATGACTTTTATACAGTCTTACCTTGTTTGATTGAATTGTGAGATTGGAGTCGGCCAGTTTCAGCTGTAGATTAGATATCTCCTGCCTGGCTGCCTGCATGTTATTTGTATAAGTCTCTAACTCACTCGTCAGCTGATTAATCTGTCCGTAATATTACGTTAAAAAAGAAAGCAAGCTACAATTATGAAATGGGAACTGGAAAAGTACACATGTACTGTGCACTTTAGGCAATGAATTAACCATAATGATAAATTCAAGCAACACATGGTTCTACAGGTGTTATGTGATTGTGTGTATTCAGGACATACAATATAACTCTTCAGCTTTCATTTTTAATCATATGAATATTTGTCTTCACATACATAACAATAAACTGAAAAGTTTACCTCATGATCCAAACTTGAGTTAAGTTAAAACTCTTGAATAAATTTGACTTGTACGCATTTGTTGTAGGGATACCACATGGTGCTTGCAAAAAATCCTGAGATTTACAGCAAGACATATGCCATGTTTGAATAAAATTTGGAATTTAAAGAGAATACACAGTACTGGTTGATGATGGAAAAACTTTCATTAAAATTTCACATTTCCATATTTTCCAGCTGAGAGTAAGTTACATTTGCGTTATAATGTGGGACTAATTCACTTCATATGCAATAAAAAGTTGAGGAATTGGCAGTTTGACTACCCGACGGAGTAGGCTCCGTTGCTGCAGTGTGTATGGCAACAATTAACATAGTCCCACATATAGATTTCTGTGTTAGTACTTTGTCAGCAGTGGGGATTTGTGTAACAGATATGTCCAAAACGAAGTGTTCTGTTGTTTTCAACTACTCTCTCCTGTACCATACCTGCCAACCTTTGATAATAAAAAATCAGTATCAAAGCTACGAGGGCGTGGAGCGCCCGAGCGGGGGGAGGGTGTGGGAGGGTGGTGTCCCCCCTCCCACGGTAAGAACCTTTTGTATTTTAAATATGTGAAAAGGGCCTTTTCCTTAACTTCAAAAGCAATTTTTCAGACTTATTTGATCCCCCAAAATAGATCTAAAACACACACACAACACAGTCAGATTTCCCTTAAATTCATCTTTTTCACCATAATTTAAATCCTAACATTACATCTAGTACATGAACCAGAGTGTGTTAGGCTTTGAGGTTTAATAATAAAATGTCTGATGTCAGTCAGTGAAGGATTATCCTTTTCTTGATGAAATTTTCAAACAGTGAGTGTTGAACTTTTAAAGGATTTGATTTTGAAAAAAATAAACATTTAAGCACTCTAGAAATAATATATGTACTATGAAAGAATCATCAGCAGACTCCTGAAAAATGACAGGTCTAGGTCGGTATACGGTGGACCCTTGAAAATTGTTTATAGGCAGTACACGTTCATGATGTTGTGATTTGTGTCTACACTACATAAATCACTGTGTGTGGGACTGGGGGCTTGGACACCTAAAAATGCGAAGTGCTTGCAAGGCTGCATTCTAGATTCTCATCAAAATTCCTTCTTACTTGGTACATCACTCACTTTGATTTCTTTCCCAACAAACATGGACAGCTAATCTTCACATCTACTCATTTGCAAGGAACGGTAAAACACATCGCGGCCCATCGCGGCACGTACGTGATCAGTCAACAATAACACTCACAAACCACACACATAAAACATGTGTAAGTTAGAAGTTCATCCTGGCTGGCTAGTGTAATTTTTTTTTACAGGCAAGACTCCATGGGGCACAGTACCATGTGAATGCAATCGGAGGGCACCGCTGTGCAGTGCGCGCAGCCTACCTACATGCATGATGCGTGTGAAAGGCGTCTAAACAGAAGACTAATACATTTACAGGTTAAGCTTAAATATGTACTACGGAAAAAAATAATCGCGGAATCAAATGCCTTGCAATTTCATGCAGTATGGGCATGTTAGCCTTTGCTCCAGCCTTTTTTATTTGTTAATAATTTCAGAAAATCAAAAAATCAGAATTTTGAGTTAAAAAATCGGAATTCGGAATTGAGGTTAAAATATCGGAAAAATTCCGCCAAAATCGGAATGGTTGGCAGGTATGTGACATTTTTAGCAATACAATCTGTTCACAGAAGCGTTTGAAAGCGTTGATATTAAAATGTTGTTGTTCTGCAAGTAATACAACCAGTACTGTGTTTCTCTTTATAAAAACTTTTGTTTTTCAAGCACTGGAAGCATAACTGCTTATACAATACCTACTAAGTAACAATATGGCATGTTTGATTTTACAAATTAAGTGTTTGGCTCTGTTCATCAAATCTTCAGATTGGATACTTCTGATTTTTTCCCCATTTTGTTTTTCCTTGAAGTTTTGACACAATTCTTTTGTTTAAATATTATTTCAGGAAAAAATTCTGAAATGTAGCATCACTGATGGCAGTTACATCAGTATAACATATTGTGCTATTTTGTCTGTATGTACCTTTTGCCGGGAAGTCTGTCTGTCTGTTTCTGCATCCTTTTGTAATGCCTCAAACTGGGTCTCAAGATTGGCTAGTTCCTTCATCTTAAGATCCATCTGATGAGCTGACTGTTCTCTACAAAGAGATAAAGATAATCACAACTTACAGCTGTCAGTAGTCAAATGGTTATTCCACCCACACCTACTACGTATGTGGTCCAGGATATGGACCACATACACACAACTGTCTTTGTTTAGTGTGTTATTCATGCATCAGTGATCATTTTTAATTCAGAGCCTATAGTAACCTGTGCACAGAAAATCTTCATTGGCAGTATAGACTCTGGAATAGGAGTGATTCCACCGGTAATCAATACCTCATAGTTAAAACTGTTTTAAGAATCTAGGTTTCATGAAAATGTCACAATGTTCTGAAACATGCAAAATATTATTGTGATCATCAGTAAAATATGATTACACACAAAAAATATTTGGATAAGGTAGTAAGAAATCTTAAAGGTAAATGACATGATTGGGGGTAGTCCTCAACTTGGGCTGAAACTACTCTAGAATCAGGTAAACTATGCAAGGATTCTCCTGTGAAAATCTTGTAGTCAAACGTTGACTCATTCTAAAATAACTTATGTCAATATCCCTAGTGGTATTGTGTGGCTCCCTATGGATCTTATTTTTATCTGGCCCAGATGAAATTAAAATACTGGTATGTTTATGCTTGATTCTCCTTAAGTAAACAAATTAGAGGCAAATCCTTCCAGTTGGGAGATCCATTCCAGCTAGTGTACAGTTGGTATATATTTCAACTGATTTGGTTCTTGAGGCATTTTCAAGTGTTCCCAATCATGTCACTAACCTTTAAGTCAATTTATTGCACACATGAAATAACCAATACGCAAGCATTTATAATAATTGGAAGTTGAAAATTAAGTGTAATGGCATGCCACCACCAGCACATTGTCCAAAACAGAAAATTTATGATACTAATGGTATCAGCAACAGTTAGATCCCAAGCTTTTTGTGAAACAAATATTCCCAATTTCCATTTTGTATGAGGTTTTCCTTCTTATTTATTTCAAGATATATGTCAATTTTTTTTAGGAATAAAGAAGATCTCCACACACAAACTCATCCTAGCATATCATTGAGTGGATATGTTGTCTGGACATGAAAGAAAATATACCTGAATGATTACTTAAATTCTCCTTTGGAAAAATCAAACTTTATCATTTTTCCGTGATTTCAGGCAATTTCTCCCCTAAAAATTCCTAACTGCATAGTGATGGTGATGGTGGTGGTGATGATGATCATGAAGATGAACGATGACCAAATTAATTTTCTGGGATAATCAGTGGGCGAGTTAGTCACATGACTAACTATCAGTTTTACTGCTTATTTCGAAGGCAAGTCTTGTAATTTTTCAAGAATGCACATCCATTCATTGTCCTCTTCACCTTCTTATAATCATCATTCAATTTTCATTAAGTTTTCTGCACTGAAATCCAGAGTCCCAACTCTTACAAATGTTGATGCTGATTCAAGGAGCCCACTTACTGCAGTTCCGATAGCTGTGCTTGGAGCCCTGTGGCCTGTTTGCGTGCATTCAGTGCTCTTTCAGTCAACGTTTCCAACTGGTTTTCTTGATCTTCACTCAGTTGCATTAACCTTTCACAAAAGGTACAAAATGGACAAGAGTAATAATCTATCCAACAAGACAATTTATTTCAATGCTACTGCAGTTATCATTGGCTATATAAAACCTATCAGTAGTGCATGTAAGGCGACACTGATTTCATCTGTTTCAATATATTATTAATATAATAATATATTATTATCATCATCATCATTATCATTATTTTGTGTGCAGAGAATACAGATCATTACTGTAACAACTAATTAAAGTGGAGTTCTCTGAAATGGAAAAATATGTCTCATACAAAGAAAGAAAGAAAGAAAGAAAGAAAGGAATAAACAAACAAAAGGAAGGTACATTTTCTTTCTATATTGCTTATTTACAATGTTCCAGAATTATTTGTGACAAATCTGTTACTACAGCTGGGAAAGCAACATGAATTAGTGGGTAATTACAGTGACCGCATGTGTGTCTTTTGCATTTCCTCTCTCTCCATCCAGAAGTTTAAGTGGATACCTAACAGAGTGTGAAAGTTGTATGCAGTACAACTGACCACTCTCACAGAAGCAGTCAAGGAACAAACCAAGACATTTATCTTTTACCCCCATAAATAAGCAGATAAGTTAAACGACACATACATGAATAAATGAATAAATAAACACACAAATAACTGAAGAAATAAAATACGTAAAAACATGAATAAATAAATGACTTAATGAATAATCAATCAATCAATCAATTAATCAATGAATCAATCCATTTATCAATTTATCACTTGATCAATAAAATATTTGAATAAATGAAGAAATAACTAACTAAATGAATGATTCAATCAATCACTTGATCAATTAAACAGTGAATTAATTAATTGATCAATCAAACAATCAATCAATCAAACAATCAATCAATCACTCAATCAATCAATCAATCAATCAATCAATCAATCAATCAATCAATCAATCAATCAATCAATCAATCAATCAATCAATCAATCAATCAATCAATCAGTCACTCAATCACTCAATGAATTATTGAATTGATTAATCAATTAATGATAAAATCAAACCCACTTCTCCCTGTGTTCTGCAGCCAGGATCCTCGTCTTCTCTTCCAACTCCTTCTTGGCCCCAGCCAGTTCCTTCTTCACTCCAGCAACTTCCTTCTCCAAGTCTGCTATCCTCCCTCGTCTCTCCCTGATGCCTTCCTCTACCAGCCTCACGACGTGGGTTGGAGGGAAGCGGCCCTTGTCCTCCATTAGCTTGGAGGAGGGAGACATGAACGTTGTCGAGTCCCTGGTGCCCTGGGCATGGGGAGACATGAGGACTCTGATCTGCTGCAATGCCGAGGCACTGTTGGTTGCAGAGTGCTGGAGAGACTCGATATTATGGTGTGCTTCTCTCAAAGACTATATCAAATGATAGAGAGAGAGAAAAAAAAATGGAGAATAAGCTCACATGATCATAACTACCTTTCAGGACTGTTAATGTTTATTAGTCCTAGAAAATAACTACCGGTACCGTTTTGATTTACTAAGGGCAGTTAAAATGGTCCTAGAAATACAACTAAGAATTAGTCTCACTATACCTTCTGTTTTCCTTTACGAATTTGAAAGATAAAAAATTCCTCTGACTCCAATCACAGCTCAGTGGGAAGTCAAGAACTAACATTAAGCATCAAGCCCTCTTCCCTAGTCAAAGTGGCACAATTGTGATTTTTTCTTGTCATTGTTAAAAGTAAATGACATGATTGGGGTAGTCCTCGACTTGGGTTGAAACTATTCTTGAATCAAGTAAACTATACAAAGATTTTGCTGTGAAAATCTTGTAGTCAAACGTTGACTCATTCTGAAATGACTAATTTCAATATTCCTCGTAGCAGGCAAACCTGTTGTGTAGCTCTTTACGGCTTCTATTTCTATCGGGGCTCAAGAGAAACAAAATGCTAGTATTTTCATGCTTGATTCTGCTTAATGTGATAGGTTAACATTGCGGAGCTTCAATTTAAAACATTGTCAAATTTTGATATCTTAACTACATAGTAGTGTTCATATGGACAAATAAACACCCTAGAATACAAAAGTTTGGAAAGTTACACTGCCAATGGCAAGTTATGCATGAATAAACAATTAAAACTTGGGGCGAGTTTAAATAGCCTAGGTGTACACACAGTAAGTCTATGGGAGAATATTGGCAGGTGAATCCGATCAACTTAAGATTTTCACTTTTTTTAAGCACTAAATAATCATTTAGAAATACAATTTTTTCAGGGTGTTATTTTTAGACCTTATCAAAGACAATGGTAGCATGGGGAATCATGTAGCTCAGATTTTTTTAACTGTGGTAAATGTTAGCCAATACCTTTAAGTAAACAAATATAAGATAAATCATTCTAGCCAGGAGATACACTCCAGCCAGTGTATCCACTGGTATATCTTTCAACCAGTTTGCCCTCTTCCCTAGTCAAAGTGGTACAATCATAATTTTATCTTTTCATTGTTAACTACACATATCTTGAGATTAGAACAAGTAAATTTAACAGAATGGCATTTCAAAGCTAAGACTTTACCCTTGACCTTGATGTGAGCATCATGTCACAGAGTATTTTCTGATTTTCTGATTGCTAAAAATGGTACTTTTCACTTGCAGAATTTTTGTTTTTAGACAAGCTGTATAGGTCCAATATATTATGTGGACAAGGACTTGGACAGAATCACACACACACACA
>JZLH01S0399661.1:22941-36802 GCA_001188425.1 Eucidaris tribuloides | reverse complement strand
GGGGGGGCGGAATCCGCCCCTGCCCCAGATATAGCATAGCCAAAAAAGCCCAGCCTGATTAGGGTTAAACTGATAAATTTCAAATGAAAAGACTGTTAAAACCTCTTTTCAATTTTTCAGTGTTATTTCACATACTGTACAGAACTACACCGTGCATTACAATTCAGGTGTTACATGTGGCTTTTTTGTGGGGTGTGGCCCTCATCTTGCTGAATATACAAGGACAAAATCAATCTGTCTATGGGGTATGCTGTTTTAAGTGTTCTGGATTTATGGAGCAATTCAGATATTTGCAGACTGAAATGATTGAAAAAAAAATTCTAAAATAAAAGCAGGTGATTTTAAAATTTCCATACTTTTAGTATTGATTTGGCTGTGTAGAAAATTTGTCCAACCAATCAGAATGAGTTCCTGGTTCCCCACCATCAGTTAAGTTAGTTTTTTGTTATATTTTGTGTTGAATCGCACTTACTGAACAACAATCTCTACATTTTTGAGTTATTATCCTTCAAGAAATAACTTTTTCATAGTATTTCCCAGTATTTCCCAGTATTTCCCGTTTTTGTCAAAAATGGCAAGGCGGTATTTACCGGTAAAAACCAGTATTTACCACCCGGTATTTACCGGCCAACCCTGAATTTAAGTAATGTAAACAGATCACTGGTGTATAAAAATATAGATTTGAATGAATATATTGTATTTTACATTCCACAGGAATCTTGCGGTAGGATTGGTCAAGAGTTAATCACATGATAAAGTATAGTTTTGCCCATCAATTCATGCGAGCAGTGATAGAACTATTAAATGCCTTTTCAAATTGCCAGGCTATCAGTCACTTGGCATCACGCATATTTTGTGAGCTGTTCTTATAATATACGCGACATGCTCATCTTTCATGCGCATGTGTGCATTGAATGTCCCTGGTGTGCACCCCAAGAGTGGGTTGACGTTTTATCTGGGCCCAGATGTCTTTTTCTTAGAGATATATCCATAATCACCTTCAGCAGACAATGACTGTACAATCACTTCCTTGGCAATATGAAAGTATACGCTTGGGTGTACGCTATCTTTCCTCAACTTCACTTCGTAAAAGATAGCTACATCCAGATCGCTTCGGAAGTGATAGGTCATTCCATCACCTTCACCAATGGTAATTATTTGTTTATAATGGTCATCTGTCAGTTTGATAATTTTGAGCATGCTTTCAGTAGAGTACAAGACCATTTTGTCTTAGCTCTCTGTATAATTCCATGCAGTACGGATCACAGGCATTCACACTTTCGCTGCTGGTATATGCATGTGTGAGGACTTCCCACTTGTCTGGTTTCAAGTAATTTTTAAAACTCATTTTTTTTTCAAATTGACAGAGTAAAATAATGTTCCTAAATAATGTCTACGTCCCTAGTATATCAAGCTCAAACTTTACAGCAGCGCGGCCAAGTCTTTTTGATTCTGAAAGAGGTTTCCTGAAAATTTACTGATCCTCCTAAATCCTGACAAGACAAATTTGAACATCTCCCAGATAAACAAAATGTTTTTGATGAAGATGGCTGCACATTTCTCACACTACTTAGGGCTTTCAAGATTGAAGGGTTGACGGTGAGAAAATGCAAAGGAGTGAAGCAATGGATGGGGTAGTGCTGGGAGGTTGTGTTTCCCTCAAACCATAGGGAGCTATTGCATTTTCATGTCATCTGGTGCAATTTTAGAGTGTGTATGCATTGATTTTCAGGAATCTCAAATACTCCTGTTTTAACTAGTACGCCTTTCACGCTGCTTCCAACGGTGAACCCCCGGTGAATTCACCGTTGAATTAAGCGGGTAACCACCGGGGAAAATTCGAACGCTGTCCTTTCACGCTGGAGAACATTCTCCCATGAATTTCGAGTGCGTTGCACCCTGCACTTGTTTTGTCACGCCACGCTGACCAGGCCGTACCTCCTTGATTATACAGGCAATTAGTACTTTCGTACATGTACATGGAGGTAGAAACCAAGCTAGGTGATGCATGCCATCATTCACACATTCGTCAGTAATTTTATAACTTAAAAAAAAACCCCGCTTCTTTGCGGATTTTACTAGGTTAAAAAATACCAGTGTAAAAATGTAGCGCCGCAATTCAACCTGGTCTACTCAAATGTAAATTTGAATAGCTTTCGTTCAAAAATACAACTTCTGATATGAATCTACTAGTACATTTCGCCCACTGAGCTCTAAAAACACATCAACAGTACAGAGATCAGTGATTTCACCCGGAGAATTAACCGAGTCACCCTTTCACGCTAGACTTTCCCCGGTGAACACCCGGTAGTTCATCCGTGTTTACCCGGGACGGTTGGAGGGTAAAATTTTTTGAAAATTTAATCGGAGGTTCCCCAGGAGTTCAACCGAGTGTCCTTTCACGCTGAGAGATTCCCCGTGTATACCCGGGTGCACCTGGGTAAAATCTTGCCAGCGTGAAAGGGGTATAGGATTCAATTTCACTGATTAAAATAGTTGGATGAGCTAAAGAAAAGAAAGGCTGTAAAAACTACGCACAATGAATCACAACTTGTGCTGCAAGCATTTAATCTGGCAATGCAGCTTATTTATCTTTTGTGTTTTTTCCCCATAAAGGCAGGGGATCTCCTTTGCATGCCTAAAAATTAACATTGTGTAAATACAATGGCATTTAGAAGAAAATGCTATCTGGGAACCTTTAGCAAAATATAGGAGCTAGAAACTCAGTTTTAGTGGAATTAGTGACCGTTAAACCTCAGATTTGAATATTTTTTCTCGCGAGAAAAATTCTACCATAGAACAGTAACACTAAATGGCTATATGTTTGTTCCTTTGCAATTTTTCAAATTTAGGCAATCAACTGACCCTTCGGAGTTCACAGACATGGCCCTTCATCAATAGCCTAAGGGCTTGGGTTATCTTTTCCTGGTCTGCGGGGTCGTTTGCAAATGAGATCCACTGCCTTTAAGTATGAGAGTTTTGGTGATCAGCATAAGTTGTATTCTGCCTGGTAGAAGGGCCTTGGCATATGTTCCCAGCAAAAGAGCCTTTGAAGTAAATGTTCTCTAATTTGAAAAATATTGTCTTATTTGATATTTGCACTTAACAAATGACAGAAGGATCCAAAAATATTACACTACTTTAATTCAATGTGAAATAAGACAAAGGTTTTCAATTTAGAGGAAATTTAGTGTTCAGGCCTTCTGCTAGGAACAAACATGTATGCAAGGGCCCTTCTGCCGGCCACACAATGAAATATTGTAACTAAAACATGTGAGTCCCAGCTTAGTGTGTGAAACTTGGCAGCCCTGCATTACCTGAGTTCTAACACTGAATCTCTCCCCACGATGGTTTCATTCAGACGAGCCTGAAGATCCTCGATGGCCGTCCTAAACTGGGTCTTCTGCTGCTCCGATGTCGTTTCAGACTTTGTGGTGGGAAAGCAATTTTGACGATACAAACAGATTACAATTATTATCTATCATGTATGAGGTTTTGGTAGATATCTGTTACAATTGAATAGCTTCATTCATTCTCCCTAATCCACCATAGTGAATATGAGCTTTGGCATTGGTCAGGTGTACCACTTCCAAACTACAAATATTGTCTTAACATAAAATCATATAGGTATACATGTAACAGTTAGATAACTTGTCACTTTCCCCTATTAAGAAGGTACTCGTCATAGTCTCATGCAAATCTGAAAGTTTGATCATATCAGGCAGGTTCCAAAATGGTTACAGTGATTACTGATCAATGGGTGCATCAAATTTAAGAGGCTGCATTAGTGTAGCTCATCTGCACATCTTAAAGTCTCCTATCAGGGTATATGAGCTAAGTTGCTCACACTGTTCAACTGAAAAAAATTTGCTCACTATTCCATCACGGATAGGGCCTTTTTTAACAGCTGCACCTACTTTAAAGGTCCTATGACATAAAAACTATCAAATCTGGGTAATCAACATCTTGTAGAGTATTTTTTCATCTAGAATTCCAATTTGACTTTTAATTTTCGATGCAAGTTTCAGGTTTCAAGTTATTCACTAAAATAAAAACTGTTGGGGAACACCCACATTTTTTCGCCCCGATATGCAAAACAAGCTGTTTATTATGTGACGTCATCAGGGGAACGCCGCTCTCTGCGAGCGAGCTTGACTTGCGTATAATAGTGTACACGCAATACGAACATTTAAAAGATCTGTCAGCAGTAAAACAACAAACTTCGAGGTCATTTTTAATCATTATTATGGCATATATGGCTGTCTCTAAATCATCTGGGACTGATTCAGGATCAGAGATTTCCATGACTGACTCGGATCTTAATTTTGATGACATATAAGCCCAGCAACAAAAACGAAATTTTGCCGCCAGGTTTTAGCCAGAAGCGGAAGGACGAGCGACACCGCTGCACGCCCGGCCACACAAGCCGACATTAAAAATCACGAATATGAGAGACTATTTGGAAACAATTATTGGTAAGTAATGCATATTTAAGCTAAAGTGTAGATAGTTTTACGTAATTTAAAGTATGTTATGATAACATACTGAACATGCCTTTTAATGAAAATGTCTATGCTTTTTACTGTGTTTGTGATTGTATCCTTGCATTGCATGCCGCGAGTGCGCGGCGCGGCGCAGCCGATCGCCATGGGTCAAGTCCCGTAGCTCCCCGGCCGCGCTCCCCGGCCGATGCAGGGTTAACTTCCTGCCCCTCGGTGTTGGACAAGATCGACATTGCCCAAATGTATACACACTCACCAGAATGGTCCGGTAAATCTGACGGCTCGTGGAATTTTTCTTTGAACAATTCTGTAATTTTAAGATTTGAACGATCGACTCAGATAAATATCACAATTATTCGAAAACTACTCGAGCCGTCAGATTTACCGGACCATTCTTGTTTGTGTATATATGCGGGTATATATATTTTGGCGATGTCGCGATCTTGTCCAACACCGAGTGGCAGGAAGTTGACCCTGCATCGGCCGGGGAGCTAACGGGACTGACCCCTTCGATCGCTGCGCCGCGCCGCCAGACCACACTACTGCATGCACTCGTGCTAATGCAAGGATACGATCACCAACACAGTAAAAAAAGCATATACATTTTCACTAAAATGCATGTTCAGTAGTTTATCATAACATACTTCAAATACGTAAAACTATCTACACTTTAGCTTGAATATGCATTACTTACCATTATTGTTTCCCAAATGGTCTCTCATGTTCATGACTTTTCATGTCGGCTGGTGTGGCCACTTGCATGGTGTCACTGTCTTGCGCTTCTGGCTGAAACCGTGGCGGCAAAATTCGTTTTAGATGCTGAGCTTATTTGTCATCAGATCCGAGTCAGTCATTGGAAATCTCTGGTCCTGAATCAGTCCCAGATGATTTAGAGATAGCCATATATGCCATAATAATGATTAAAAATGACCTCGAAGTTTGTTGTTTTACCGCCGACAGATCTTTTAAATGTTCGTATTGCGTGTACTATTACGCAAGTCAAGCTCGCTCGCAGAGAGCGGCGTCCCCCTGATGACATCGGAGGTCACGTGATACGCAAGCACGCTTTCAGCATTTTTTTGTGGGCGGGGCGAACTTGGCGTAGAAATAATGATTTTTCATTCTTAAAAGTGCAGTATTATTTTAATATTAGATGATTTCCCAGGTAACTTGCGATAGAATGGTATTCCAACAACAATCAACTATCAATTAAAACTCATTTTCATGAGTATGAAACCTTTAAGGAATCAACTATCATCAGTAATCTATTCCATACAAATTCATGACACTAATTAACCTAACCTTTATAGCTTAAAGCACTACTAAAGGTATATGATGACATAAATGGTACCCTGGGATACCAAATGGAAATCTGCCATTTTGTTGAATTGTTCATTTTTTTTTTTTAGCACTGTGCCCTGGCTACAAAATTGTGTAAAAGTTATGTTTGAAGTGCGAAAATAACAACTTCAGCTTCATTTTCACCCCACTTTTCATAAGTTTATGCCTTTTTGTTGTGCACTTGCTCAGCCTCTGCATCATAACCACTGATCTCAGTGATCACAATCACAGAAAATGCATTTTTGGTCATAATAGGGCGCTACGCAATGTGGTACACCAGTGTGGCGCATGGTGCATCATACCTGTATGTCTTTCATGGAGTTACTAGGTCACCAGTGCAACTTACATGTTTTAACTTTTCGTTCAGAAGATTGATCTCTGCTTTAGCATCATTCAGTTGCTTCCGGAGAAGGACCCTGGTTGAAATAAAGAGATGTATAATCAATCAATCAATCGATCAATCAATTACAGTATGAGCTGCAAAAAAACATAATTAGATCATGCATACAATCCAAACATGGATAAACTATTTACACAAACATGGTTCTCCATAGCATTTTAGTACCAAAATGCATTCTAGTATGTAATTTGAAGCAAAGTATAATGTAGGAGTAGTAAAGTACAATGTTTTAAGATTAATTGTAAGACAGTTCAACTCACAGAATCATGATAGCTACATAAAGTGATAGCATATAGATCATACCACTGTAATCAAAGCATGAAAAAGGTAATTCATTAACGGCAGATCATTATCATTTTTGTTCAATCCTGATGCACTAAGTTTATTTTGTTTGTTATAACATATACAAAACTCACTCTGTAGCCGATTCTGTTGGTATTGGCACATTCTGAATTGGAGACCTCCTGGTACCCCGTGCTAGAATGGACTCAACCGTTTCTGACACATTGGGGACTGTAGATATATGGATGTCAGGTGGGCTTCTGTGGACTGTTCCAAGATTGAGTGGAGGCACTGGAGGGGTGGTGGTGGTGGTGTCCAGGGTAGAGAGGGAGTAAGCCTGCCTGGCTGTGGCTCCCTCGATCTGTTGTCTTAGTTTCTTGTTTTCGAAGGCCTGATTTTCAAGTTGATTTCTGTGTATAAGAATGAATATCTCAAATTACAACTTCACATTATTTGAACTTTTTCTATCTACATGTACATGGAATTTTCCACAAAACATAAAAATAAATTATATCTACTGCATCATCATCATCATCATCTTCATCACCACAACCACCACAATCATCATCATCATCATCATCAAAACCACCACCACTATCATCATCATCATCATCATCATCATCATCATCGCTACCATAATTTTCATCATTACTAACCCTCAAACCTGGTTTGATCTAAGTATAGATCTATTCTCATATAAATGTATAGGAATCTAGTATCATTTTTAAAGGCAGAGCATCCCTTTTGCATACCTGAACATTAATCATGTGTACACTGGCAAGTAAAAGAAAATACCATCTGAGAACCTTCAATGAAGTATAGGAGCTAGACACTCACTTTTCGTAGAATTATATTGACCATTCTAACAGACAAAAATTCCTAGCAAAGAATACACTAAACGGCCTTACGTTTTTTTTTTTTTGTTTCACATTTTTCAAATTCTAGGTAAGTACTGATCCTCAGATTTCAGATATGTCCTTTATCAACAGCCCAAAGGCTGACAATTACAGGTACTAGGGTGTTTCCAAAAAAAATCTTTATAAAATTTCCTCACAAAGACATCTCATGTTGTCTATAAATCAGATGCCTAAATGATCTCAGCAACTATTTGCAGGGGACCAGTTCTGTCACTATTTTAATTTATCCCATCATAGAGTTAATTCAAGATTCATGTTTTGGTTTTTTTTTAGTATCAGTTGCAAAAAGTATTTGTTGTTATTTCATTTTAACCCATTGGAGGGAGACGATTTGATTTCACTATAACACTCATTTTCCATAGACCGCAACAGGTGTTAACTCGTACTTAGTCTCCAATGGGTTAAAAAGCCAACAAATGATGAAGTGCTTAAATTCCAAAAAGGCAAATGAACAGAGGAAGATGTTCAAATGGGGATAGGAATAAGGATGGCAGTCAGAGACTTACCTCAAGTCAGAAATCATCCTGTGTTCGATGCTTACACCCACCGGAGAGGTCCTAGAGGATGAAGGGGACAGGGAGGGCACCCTGCCTGTCGGTTTACTGTACGACGACGTGGTCTGCTAAGAGGTAAAGAAAAATACAGAATGAAACACTGTTGACAGATATTTTTCTCAAAACCATTATCTGTACATAAAAAAATGAACCCAATGTAAGATGGAGACTTCATTTCACAAGAGTGAAAACGCTTAGTGTGAAATGAAATTTATCACTTAGTTTGGAGTTCTGATTTTTGAAAATATATTAATTTTAAATGTTGATACTATTGGAGACATAATGGACAAAATATAGATTTGTGGGGTTTTTTTTGATGCAATAATTTTTTGGAATCACTGAAATCTGCCACTTAAAATTTCACATGTACTTAATTATAAATATAAGACTGTTTTTAAACAATACAAATTCATGTAAAAGCAAAGGACAGTAATGGAACACACTTTACGACCAAGGGTGGACCAATGTTCTGCGGATGGCCAGTTGGTCACTTCCCACAGATCCTTTAGTCAAATTCAATTTTGGGAAGTGAGAAAATGTGTGAGATGTTAAAATTATTTTCACAATACAAAAAACAACTCACTTAATCTTTTGCATGCCTCATTAATTTGGAGCATAATAAAGCTACGAAAGCATACAGTTTGCTCTGATTTGATATTTGGAGCTGAGCTTTTATGCAGCATGTGAACTGGCAATGTTTTCACAGACCCTACACTTGTACATGTAATATTGCTGTCTCTCATAGTCACTGTTATGTCTATCATACAGGATAACCAAAGACAATTCTGAAAAAAAAAATAACTTTGTTTGAAAGGGGGAAGGGAGTGAACAAGGTAATTTATTCAAGAACTCAAATTGGTCTTTTAGATGAACTCCTAACCCCCCCCCCCCCCCCGACTTCAAGCTGGCCAGACAGGCCACTCTTAGTATTATGTACATGTACAATGTAGGTGTGTATCTTCACTTGTAAGACTAGGGAAGAACCTTTGTACAGTAAACTTATTGTGCAATATTATGTTATGCAATAAAATTTGATACAGACATGCAATGCATGCAATAAACATACTGCTTCACATGTTTTATAAATAAAAACAAGTAAACCTATTTGGTGAAAGAAATAAACAAAAAGCATGCAAACAAATTATTTTCTGACTTCACCTCAAGAGGATCAAACATTTTCAGGTCTGTCTTGATGCTTTGTAGGTCCTCCATTTTCTCATCCAGTTCATCCTGTAATACATCAAGAATGTGGGCCTTGACATGGTGCAACAATAACAACACATGTGCATACATGTATGTGCAAAGTATGTGATCACAAGAGTTAATATCCATATATGTATCAGCAGGAAATTTTGACAATTTGAAATACACACAATTACAATTTAACATTTATCACAATAACAGAGTTACAGAAAGTGATCAAGTTTGGTGCAAAAGGTGTGAGTGTTGGATAAATTTGTCACATAATCAGAGTTAATAGATAGACAACATTTCATTAGTAAACATAAGGTGCACACACACAAGGTTGGGATGTGATGGGAAAAAAGTACAGGAATCTTTATAAGCATGCACTAACTAATCCACATTTCATTACAACTCTTACTCTAGTCTACTAATGTTGATTTTTAGCTCAATGAATTTATTATATGAATGATGAACTAGTTTTGTTACAGACTAAGTTTGTTGGTGTCAGTGAAAATGCAGCAAGTTTGATCCATTTTAAACATGCTGATACTAACATGTACTGAGTACTTTTACTTCATGGTTACAATCATAAGACCAAACAGCCAGAACTGTAAATGTTGATGTCTCAGAGACTCAGACTCTCAGTGACACAGTATATTCAAACCTGTAAATGCAGACTACTGTTGGAGACAAGTACAGTTTTATATTTCCAGGACAAAATTGGATAAAAATCTTGGAGCATGTTTACACCGACAATTAAAGAACAGTCCTCTTTCCATCAGTAACATAGACTTTGAAATTTGTCTCCAACGTCTGGTTGGAGACAAATTTCCTTCTGAATATTAGCAGAACCTGGCAGCAAATCATGCAGATTCCAAGCATTTTCATATCAAATACTTGAATAAACCATTAGTTGTATCCGAGGTTGTATCTGGTTGCCTCTGTCTCAGTCTGAGTCACCTTCACAAACCGTATGGAGAGGTTGTATTTTGGGGTGGCCTCGGTCTCGGCACCCGAGGTCTCAGATGCAACACTGGTACAAGCACACCAAATGCAATGCAAACCTCAGGTTCTGGTATTAACTCTTAAAATGCCACAAAAATTACATCTGTATGGACATTATGTGTATTGTGTGGTGCATATTTGCAACTTCTACATGTAAAGAGTTAAACACATTGCTCACCTGTCTCCTTGTCTGAAGTCGCACAATCTCCAAATTCCTCCTCAAGTTTGGAGAACTACTGGAACTCTGAAGGGAAGACATCTCTTTCCTCTACATCCACTATGTGACTATGACATCATCAGCTGAGAGTGCAATATCTCGTGTTCAATACCAGTACTCGTGCTTCTTTTATGCTAAAGGTATGAATGGTACAAGTGTAAAAATATTATCAATAATGACAAATTAAAGCCACTGGCTAACATTTACCACAGTTAAAATAAATGTGAGCTACATAATCCTCCATGCTTCAAGTGTCTTTGATAAGGTCGTGCCTAAAAATAAGCCCTGAAAAAATTGTATTTCAAAATGATTATTTAGTGCTTCAAAAAAGTGAAAATCGTAAGTTGACCGGATTCATCTGCCCATTTCCTCCCATAGACTTACTGTGTGTGGATCTAGGCTATTTTTTACTCGCCCCAAGTACTAATTGTTTATTCATTCATATCTTGCCTTAAGCAGCATGAATTTCCAAACTTTTTTTTTAGGGTGTTTACTTGTCCATTCAATCACTACTATGTAGCTCAGATTGCAAAGTTTGACAATTTTTTTAATTTGAAGTTCCACAATGTTAGCCAATTACTTTAAAGCTGGAGTTTGAGGTAGAGTCAGTTTATGATGAGGTTGGCCCCCAGGGGGGTACTCACTTATACTGGGTATATGGGGATATGCCGCTTGGAAGGGTGACTTTTTCAAGAAAATTCCTTAGACATGGGTCCCCTTTTCATCAAAAAAATCCTTAGACATGGGTCCCATTTTTCAAATTTTCAAATACAATTTTCAAATTTTCGGCGTGCTTTGTGTGCAAACTTATGCTATTTTCAAATATTTTAAACCCTAAGAAATGGGTCCATTTTTCACCTTAGACACAGCTGCCTACTTACAGTAAAGGACCCTTATTTAGATGTGGGTATGGGTTCGAAGTTGTCAGCGGCACACCCCTGTCCAACTATAATCTGAGTTACCTCAGGCTCTGGGCCATCATGTTAGAAATTAGGCTTAATTAGGCAAAAAATGGTTTTGGTTGTCGTGGGCCCCCTGCCAGCTGCCCCCTGCTTGTCGGATGATATTTGGCTTATAATTTGGCAGGTAAAAAAAAATTGGTGGACAAAAATTCTATTGGTTGACGTCGGCCCCCTGCCCCCCACTTGTCAGATGTTTGGCTTGTAATTTGGCAGGCAAAAAATTTGATCATCATTGATCTCCCATTTGGGGGAAATTCTCCCACGTTGAGGGTGCGCCCCTACTGCTAGCTGCTTACAGAAGAATCTACCACCAAATAAAACAACTCATCATATGCCATCTGACGCACGCACACATGGCATGCTAGCTAATAACGTAAGCACAGCATAGCACCACACTCACACTACAGGCTGCCAACTCTCGTGCAATGAGTGCGAGACACACACATTTTGGCCCTGCCTTGCTTTGGGTTGGCTTCCTTTCTCACACCAAATTTTGTTTGATTTTTCAGTACATTTCTATCTCACGCATTTGGACCTCTCACTTTGGCCGAGTCTCACACGAACGGATTCACGGACTTGGCAACCTGGCAACTCTTGACACTACCATCAACTTCAAGCAATCTCAGATCTGCACAATCACAATAAGTGTTAGAATTAGAAATCTAACTTACAACGTCCAGCCTGTGACACACGCCTGTGCTGTTGTGGCCGTGCATGCGCATGCAACACCGGTCGGTCGGTCTGACATGATCGCACAACCACAGCCACACACATGACACAGCACAGGCGTCTAGGCTAGCTTCTCCTCTCACACACAATCAGGCCCAAAATTCGGCATGTTTCAGTCCCAGTAACTATCCCTGCAATTTCCCAACAACCACCATCACATAAAATACGCCTTTTTCAAAATGAGCTTTTGTTTTGTTATCATTTACGACTTTACCTTTTGCACGATCCTTTCTGTTTCACGCCATTTTGTCAGACAGGTGTTTTTATTTTTTTTTCAAATAATGTGCGCGTTCGTCTGCCTGGCTGTACTGATTTGACATTTTTATCACTAAAAATGGTAAATATGGAAATTTCGTTATGAAAGCTTGATAATAAATAATAAATAATATTTTTGTAGATATTTTAGTATTTTTGCAAAGTAATTTTGATTAAGTTTGTGTAATTCTGTCAATATATTGTAATTGCAATCGGCATCATGTCGGTAAACATCAAAGGAATTCGGGTTACAGATTTACGTCAAATAAAGGGGCGTGGCTTTCGATGTCAACAACGCAAACAAAAGATTGGGTCATCGGATTGGATGCAATGCGCTCCCAGATCGGAAACGGCAATGTAAGTCAATTATTGTGAACTTTGTTAACTTGTCACTTGTTTAGAAATATTTTTTATTGCAGGGTCAATTGCTGGAATTTGGTTTAATGTTAGAATTTGGTTTTTCGGTACTACGAAAATGATTTTAGGTGCCTAATTGATTCTCTCTAATTTTGTTTACTTTGTGTTACTTTATTTTTCCAGTTTGTTGTAATCGGAATAAAATGAAATTTAAATTGAAATGAATTTATTTCCACTTTTGTACAAGGAATAAATGAATAACATCACTTATACATATTACATGTGAATATCTGTTTAAAAATATAAGGACCAACATTTTTCATGAGCAAGATAATAGTGTTCGTTTCAAAACATGTCAGCAATAATGTATAATTCTGTAAGTTTGTTATTATGTAAGAATGCAATATGGCAAACCAAAAGTGGTGGAACCTAAATGAAAAAGAAGCTTATATTACTTATGTTCCGTTTAATATAACTTTGCTAGTAGTAGTACCGTTATAAAGAGAATCTAAAATGCGAAACCAAAGGAGAGAATTAAGACAATTTAAAAAAGGTGAAAGGGAAGAGTAACAGGAAAGGGAGTATCCACTATCCACATACAATAATTATAATTTGATATTGAATTTGAATAATGGTGATATATCAACCCCCCCCCGTCCGGGGGGGGGGTAGTAGTTGGACGGGAGTGTTTGGCTGAGAACTCCAAACCCATACCCACATCTAAGGGTCCCATGGACCCATGTCTAAGGATTTCAAACTTTAAATATTACATATTTTCAGTGGGCATGGATCTAGCTTTTTGCTTGGGGGGGGGGGGAGGGTTGCCCAAAAATGTTTGTACGCAGAGCGTGCCGAATTTGAATATAGCATAATAGCATATGTTTGCTTCGAAGTGCGCCCAATGAATTTGGATATTGTGAGTGAGAGCAATGATAAAAGACCCATGTCTAATAGGCCTAAGGATTTTTTTGTGAAACATGGGACCCATGTCTAACTATATTTTTAATTNAAACGGGGACCCATGTCTAAGGATCTTTCATGAAAAAGTCACATTTCCCAGCAGCACATCCCCGTACGTGAGTACCTCCTCCCTCCCCCCCCCCCCCCGGAGATCTACGCACCACCCTACCACTACCAGGGTGACAGGGCCAGGGG
>JZLH01S0399661.1:9821-20203 GCA_001188425.1 Eucidaris tribuloides | reverse complement strand
GAATCATGTTTGGCAGGACTGAGGTGAGCTACCTTGCGCCAGTGGAAGTAATTTCTCACTTGTGCATCTAAGAAATCGTATGAAATCGGTCATTTTCCGTCCGTTCGGTGCCCCCGAGATTTGGGGTCACCACAGGATTTATCGTCGGTATTGCATGAGGTCCAGAGATTCCGGTCTTAGTATAGAGGAGAGTCAAAAGGTAAATGTAAAATATCCGTCTAAATTGTCCGTTAAAAACCTCTGAAAAACGACTGAACTCGATACTAAGGCCGGAGCCTTCGGTCTAATTAAGGTCGAGCCGTCAGGTCAAACTCAAAGAAAATTCAAGATCAAATGCAAGCAAGCTAACATGCATTGAAGAGACCGTAAAGTCACATATCGTGATGTTTTCGAGCTGGCCCAGCTTGGGTAATATTCGGGAATGCCTGTATACTTTCGGAAAATGAGCGCGCACGAATTGTGTACATTTCCCTATGCAGCACGCATTCATCCGAACAAAGGTGAACTGCACATGGCCCTACCTTCAACGACAATTCTGTAAGCAGCTCCACGATTGTTGTTACGTGCGGCCTTGCAATAGGGGCAAGCGAATGGTATTGAACGTACGTGTTACGAGCGGCGCATCCCTTTAATGAGTGTGACCACTCGAGAGTCTGCCCGCTCCATTCATGCTCGTCGGCAGCACTCAAAATACACAGAGGCTCTGGGTGAATAGCCCCCCGTATTGCAAAAAAGAGCCCTCGAAAATGTCAAAAGAGCCCCGAAAATTCCCATATAGACACAATGTAAATTGTCACCAAATTTAGTCAAAAGAGCCCCTGTGAGGAAAAAAAAAATTATTTTGAGTCCTGGTAGTCGGCGAATTCACGCATCCCGGCCCAGTTGCCATTTTCATTTTGCCAGTCGGCAAAAATTGTAAAAGCTTGTCGGATCAGATGCTGATTGGCTGGGGAAAAAAAATTTAGGGGGCAGGCAAAAATGTTTTTTTGACTTTTGTTGTTGTCGGCCGGCCGCGTGCTCCCCACTTGTCGGATGCTGTTTAGCTGGGGAAATTGTTCCAGTGTTTTCGCCTTATTGCCATACAAAATAGTAAATAGAGGCAATGAAATAAATAAAATGATCAACTCATAAATCATATGAAGCAATTTCTAAGTAAATATACACAGTTAAGCTTTGCAGTTTGCAATAACATTTTTTTTTCTTCTCACAATTCAGTATGCTTGTACGATTACAGTTGTATGAAACATGTCTCAATATATGTTTTCCTGTAATATGATAACATATCCTCATGTATTTTGCAACCTCAAATTTCTGGCAAAGTCTTTTTGCTGGTTTCAGATCACTATGTATACATGTATTTAAAACATTGAAATGTCATAAAATGCCATAGGCAATAGGTAACAGCTATTTCTTTCCTATGGGAGGACTTAGTTGCAGACAGTAAGCAAATAATTACCGTTAGTGAAGGTGATGGGATGATCTTTCACTTGCGAGGCGATCTGGATGTAGCTATCTTTCCGAAGTGAAGCTCAGGAAAGATGGTGTATACATGTTCAGATTGCCAAGGAAGTGATAGATTGTCTCGTCGCCTGAAACCAAAAGGTGATTGTTTGCGTTACATTCCACATCAGAAACTATTTAACTAAAGAAACAAAAGATGATATCAGGGGCCCACCCCTGCCAAATATGGAATACGCACCAGACCAACTCCTGGGTGCGCACTACCAGGGACGTTCGTTGCGTGCACGTGCGCGTTAGCGTACATGGATGCACTCACAAAATACACACCGATGCGATGGTGTTAGTACTTTTTGTGTTTTGCTGATCTCTTCAATACACACAGTCCTAACGTGTCTGTTGTCAGTATTTTGAGTACGCGCGAAATAAAAGTGCATTACACTCGGACTATCAATTTACTCTCTACTGAGTGTAACAAACTTTTCTTCTCAAGTGATCTAATGGGAAACACTACACTTTATCACGTGATCAACTCTCGGCCAATCCTATAGCAAGATTCTTAGTGTGTGGAATATAATGCTAGATATCAGCTGGCCTCTTACGTGAAAACCAAGAACAAATGAAACAAATACATAGTCAGTTCCGGGGAGCACTGTCATTACAAGGTGTACACCATGTATGTGTGAAAAGCCCATAGAAAGGGTTTAGTTTCATGCACAGGCAATGTACGCGCGTACTGTGAAAAGGGCATCAAAATTGCAAAAATCAGGAAAAAAAGGGTATACTTTTAAGTAAGGCTACTTGAAAAGGGTATCTCAAGTAGATTTGAATACTTGTTTGGGTAGTCTCAGATCAAAGGATAATTAATGTACTTGTTTAGGGTCTGTTTTGAAAGTCCATACCTGAGCATGGTGTACACCTTGTAATGACATACTGTACATATGTATACCATACAGTAATTACATAAATACGTTTGTGTAAATTAATACTATTTATATTTTTTCTTCAGAACAGCACCAGACTCGGAGGCCCCCTTCCCCCAAGTACTGTAGCTACTCTGAAAGAACTGTACAGCGTTGAATGATGTCACGCCATGTGGTGAAGGACTTTGAGAGCATCGAACAAGATGAAGGATTAGGTGCCAAAGTGAGAAGAAGCATTGGAAGTGATGAGGTAACACAAAGCCCCCTTCAGATAGCACAAAACAAAATAAGTGTAGCAGCTACGCCTTTTCGCTGTCTTCAGCCATTCACATAGCAACCAGAAAGGCGGAGTCGCTACTCGCCTGACAATACCGGAACAGGAAGTGTATGTTATATACGCAGAATTGTCTTTTATTTTTCGGCACAAGAGTCGGTGAACTCTGCATGCATTACTGCACAATGAGTAGTAGAGGCAGCTTAACCCTTTCACACAGAAGGTGAACCGTATCAGCGACAATTGTATATGTATGAAAATGTGGTAAATATGGCAGTATGACTTTAGCTATCAAGTCATAGTGGATTGTAGGACCTTTCTTCTTGAAAGGAAAAGGAATACAGACCTCGTTAAGTCCATGGTTCTGTTAGGATTCACACAAAAAGTAGACTAAAAGGCAGTGGCATGGACATGTGACAACTGACAAAGGAGAGATGGAAGTTATTGGCTACAGCCTACACAAGGCTCTGAACTTCATGGTGACCAGAGACACTGACAGAAGACATTTAAAACGTTTGATCTCCCCCCCCCCACCCCCCCAAATTGACACAAAAATATATGACCATAGAGAGCTAATAGCTCAATACTGGGTCCAAAACAAGCCAGAATCAAAGTGGTGACTATACAAAATAATTCATACAGAAACTCCAAACATCTTTCTGATCAAATATATCTTTTTATGTGAAAAGTAGATTTCTCCAGTCACTCAGTTTCATCTGGTGTTTTGTATTTGATAAGATAGCAATACATTATTAGTCTTTAAAATGATCAAAAATGAATAATATAATTAAATATTCTATAATCACATATTGTGCATGGAATGTTCAGAAAAATAAATTTATAGCACATCAAGGTCATTATCATGATTTGCAATCTGCTTGCCTTGTTGCAATTTTCCTTAGATATCATGACAAACACACACTGTTGTAATATTTCTTGTAAATCCACCAATTTCTTTCTGATCTCTCTGATTTTCATCCAGGTGGAATACTTTGATCCATTCCTCATACTGGATGAGTTCAGTGCCAACAAACCAGCTGGATTCCCGGATCATCCGCACCGAGGATATGAAAAAGTATGTCAGATGCGAAGATGCATTTAATTCTGCGTGGTACAGTGGGGTACCGTGTTGTGTAGTGCCCTCTTGTGTCCATTAGAAGTAAAGTTGTATAGTAATTGTGCTGGTGTTGCATTGGTGCACAAGATTCAGGCATAAAGGGACATAAAATCAAGTTGAAATGATGTTGAAATTTGTATAGTGTTGTGTAAGACCAGTAAACAAAACACTTTGCACAAGAAGAGTTTTTCAAAATTGAAAAGCACACTACAAAATAACTTTTAGATGGTTGGATAACCAAGTGTACAGTGATGGAAAAAAATTAAACAAAATTATGGATTTCTGGTTGGTATCGCAGGGTACCATTTATGTCATCATATTTTCTTTGAAATTTTTCTGTGAAGTAAAATCTCTTCTAACCAACACTCCCACCACCTGTTCAAATAACAGTGTAAAACTACATGCTTGCTTAAATTTTAAGCAAACCACTTCTAACAGATTTCATTTAATCAGCAAACAAAAATAAACTACCAGAGAGTAAACAAATTACCCAACTCGGGTAAGAATAACTAAATTTCTACCTTTAGTTAAACAAATTTCTTAAACCTCTGACTTCTAGTCCATTTCTGTGTATTGATCAGACGGAATAAGTGGTTTGGTTAAGATTGAAGCTAGCAGCTAGTTTCACATGGTTTTATTTGAGGCCTACCATTTGTTATTTCAGGGGTAAAAGTGTGGGGTAATTTTTAAACCTCTGATGGTTAATTCTTGTTTGTTGATCAAATGGAATATTATGTTAGCCCATTGATGACGGTTTGATTTTGCTATATAATGCATTTTTCATAGACTGCAGCCAGAGATATCTCATACTTAGTCTTGAATGGGTTCAGAGCAGTTGTTTGGTTGAAATTGATGCAAACGACTGGTGGTATTTATTGGGACCCCAACCACCACCACCACCACCAAAATGAAAGAAAATCTGAAGTGAAAAATTATCAGAATGTGCATATATGCTGAAACTATACTGCAGTGTTTCTATTTTATTTTTGACCAAAATGTCAGTTAACCAACTTTATACCTCGCAACATCTCAATCATGACAACGTACAAGATTTGTTTGCATGTTGGACTTTATTTCTTTGTGATATTTGAATTGTCCCATTGGTACTTTTCATACAGGGTTATCTCCTTGCAGATCATTTAAAATCCACAATATGTCATTTCTAATGTTGATTTAATGTTCTCTGATATTTGACGATACAATGCCATACTTTTGAAATGTTTAAAGCCCAAGCATAGTTTCGGTAAATGGTAAAAAATGAAATTCTTCGCAATTATAGTTTTTCAGATACACCTATATGTATATCTATCTATTAATACCCTGAAAATTGCTCGCTCTAAAACTTTCCCAATTTTGACGAAATTACTCAGGGAATCCCTGAGATTTCCCATAGGTAATGTGCATACTGCTGGATGCTCTCCTTTAATTGAAATATCATAATTTATCACTAAAAACAATTTTCAGTAGGTTTGATGATGTTTTCTGATGTCTGGGGTGACAATAGAATTCTTTTTGAAAGATTGACAAAAATTATCTAATTGACCAAAACTATACTTGTGCTTTAAAATCCACAATGTGTAATTTTCAATGTCGATTTAATGTTCTCTGATATTTGATGATACAATGCCATACTTTTGAAATGTTTAACTCTTAACGTGCCGAAGTCGCAGATCTGCACCAAATAATACACTTAGAGTCCATAGAGGTTCAAATCCTCTGGCATGTTAAGAGTTAAAGAAAAAATAACACACTGGCTCTAACTTAACTTCCTGACTTTCAATATCTTTCAGGTGTCATATGTGCTGAATGGATGTATAGAACATGAGGACTTCTTGGGTAATAAAGGAACACTAGCATCTGGAGATGTACAGGTTTGTATTATAAACAGTTCACAAATATTATGCTGGCATGCTTGTAAGTAGAGTTGAATCTTGGATACTTGCATCTAGTCGACCATGGCTTTGGTGTCACCCAGCGTAGCCTGATGGTAGTGCTGCTGCTTGGAAAGCAGTAGATGACATGTTCAAATCCACTTGGGTCATTCCATTTCCTGAATCATTAAAATATGGTAGTCATTTCAAGCATTTTGTTCATTATCATATTATACTCTGGAGTTAGCTACCTCCACAGTTAGATTAGACAGAAAGCAGTGCAGAACTTATGCACAGCCATATTACCTTTCATTAATGAGTAAACAATACAGTGTAAACTTATAACAAGGTCCTTAGGAACATAGAATGTCCTTTGCAATAAATGTTGATGCTCGGAAGAAATTGACACTTGCCAAATGGTTAAATCTATAACCATGTTATCAGCAAATTTACAGAAACTCTTTAACCCCTACTTTAACTGGCTATTTCAGACCAGGGTTTTTACATGGGGGGGGGGGTTCAATTTGACCCCCCCCGCCCCCCCCCCCCCCCGAATCTCGGCCGCATCGCGACGCCACGAAAATTTGAATGCGCATAGAGCCGGATGTAAACTACACGACTGTTATAGTGAAATTTTTGCAAATTATTTTTTCTATTTTTTAAGTAATTAATTATGCAAAATAAGTGTATGAAATTTTTGTTTTCGCCTATGACTCACTTATTACAGCTAGTAGAATGCTAATATTTGGTGAAAATATTCATTTTGACATTTTTAACAATTATCTACAAAAACATTAGCCAAATTGGAATTAATTTCTTATGTATTTCATTGTTTTGTGAATTTCTTATGTATTTCTTTGTTTTTTCGACCTTTTGTTTTCTATTGTTTTTTTGATGAAATTTGTTGGGGACACTTTTGCAATCGTAAACAGCATAAAATTAATTCATTTCAACCAGCAAAAGCAAAAATAATCATACATTTTTGATTTCTGGCTGAAAACACAATTTCCATTGATTTGTACACGAAATCACGTTTTTGAGCAATTTTTGGGTTGACATGCATGTATAAAAAGTCGCGCAGCGTCGTAACGGTATGTCCAATTCGGGAAAATGGTCTCAAAAGATGCGCAAGACTTGAAAGTAAAAAGTCGGCGAGCGACGCAGTGAAAAAATTTTGCACGGCGTCATGGTCGCGAAATTCGTCGAGGGGGGGGGGGTCAATTGACCCCCCCCCACCGTTAACTATAGGGTTAAACTCCATCTGTGATTGACTACATGGTTTCTTCAGGATTTTTCAGTAACTTGTTCAGCAATTCCCATAATTGAATGACACCTCTTGATGTGTCTTCAGTCTAGTGTAGCAGCAAAACTAGTACTTTGATTAAGGGCCAATGGTGTGACAGTCATTTTCAAGTAGAGGGACAGCCTTTACTAAATCACTCAAGAAAATTATAGTACATTTGCAGTTGATGGTTAAAAAAACCATATGTTGTCACAAGGGATTTTTAAATGTAAAACAAGTGAATTTCCTATACATTTGTTGACATTCATTGATACTAATTTAAAATATTTTGTGTAACAATGTAATGCAGCCAACAATACAAATCTTAATACAATTCAACATTGTATTAACGACACATTGTCAGAAAAGGTACACTTCTGTTTCCAACTTTCAAAGCAACATTATTTCGTTTAGGAAAGAAATAATTTTAGCTGTTTGAAAATATGCAATTCACCCCAAAACACATTCATTATGCCTGGGTAAATATCTGACCCATGACAGAGTTAATGTTAATACATTTGCTAATTAGCCTGTATTCGACAAATAGAAAGACACATTATGACAGTGAAACCTGAAGTAACTCTCACCAGGGAATTCCTGGCAGGAATAAACTGTAGAGGGCGCTGTCTGCATTTAAGCTCGGCTCCCTTCACTTTAATTGCTACTGCATGTAATTCATTTTCGTCATCACTTTATAATTTTCTTTATTTTACAACAATGCAGGCAGTCAGTAACATATCTAGCACTATTGACACAAGAGCATTCAAATTGGGTGTGTGGAAACTTGATTTAATCACCGGTCTTGTAATGTGATGTGTGGCTAAAATTACTTCGTCCCTGTTCCCATTTCTTTACAAATTTTATTATTCGGTGTGTTTCATTATTTGGGACATCCACATTATGTAGGACAAGTGCATGTGATTAAATACACTTAAGCATTCTAGTTATTTGACTTGAGAGGTAAGTACAAGTCTTTTGTAAATATAATAATACATATCACAGTTTTCCATCTGTTTTTCTGCGTTGGTCAACAGTGGATGACCGCTGGACGGGGCATTGTGTGCTCAGAAATGCCGTCAACTGAAGAAAAGTGCTGCGGCCTTCAATTGTGGATTAACCTGAGTGCCGAAGACAAAATGGTGGAACCCGTTTATCAGAACATAAAGGGAGAGGACATTCCATTTTTAGAGCAGGGAGGGGTCAAGGTCAAAGTGATTGCAGGGGAATCAATGCACAAAAAGGTGAGTTGAAAAAAAAATCATTTCTGAATTGATGTGTAATTATTGTTTCTATGTACATTGGAGTGGCGTAATTATCGAAGTTTATTGAGCAGTTGCAGGTTTGCGGCTGCCATAATTCAGCCCTGTGCATTCAATGTACAAAAGGTGTGAACAATTGATTAAGTTTTGCTTGTGGGTCTGTGATGTCACATATTGATGTTGGGATGGTGTGAATTGGGAGTTAATGAGAGATAAGTATCTCTTATCTGATCACAGAGGGCACTCCAAATAAACAGTGAAGAATCAAAAAACGAATGATTTCTGATCGAATTGCTTTTCCTAGACCAATTTACTTTTAGAAATTGGGTTGTGTCTGAGTATATGTGCAGGGTGTTAAAGAATGCTATATTTTAAAGAAATGAAAAGTTTGCAGAGAAAGAAATTTAACGGTCTTGCAGAAATTTTCTCTCCGTATAATCATGGACCTCGTAGATCCATGATATTAACAGATCAAAGCATTCGTTTTATTTTTTAAAACCGCAGAAAAGAGGATAACCCAGCTAAACTAGAACCTGTAACCTACTGATCAAGATTGTTGTTTTACTGTCTTTTACAGAGAGGAGAGCACGATTTAAAAAAGAAAACCCACACATTTGGGAAAAGTAAATTCACATCTTCATGTGATAATATGATTAAACAACTTGGGGGGGGGTGGGAGGGGGAGACATGATGGTTTAGTGGATAAGACTAATTTTGCTTCTTGTAAAGAGGTCTCCAGTTTGAGTCCACATCATGGATATTGTGCTTTGAGTATGAAACTTTATCCAATGTCATTATCTCATCCATTTGATAGGGAATAGAGCCAGAATCCCATTTTGGGGGTGTTCCCACGAGATTTTTCATTAATTAATTAAAAAAAAACCTAACCCTTTGGATGTTATAATGTAGAATATAGTCAAAAATGTTGGGGGTCCCCCCCCCCCGACATTTTTCATTAAATAATTAAAAAAAACCAAAGACAAAAAAAAAGTTATATGAGTTATACCTCATCTGAAAGAGCCGAGTCTGCTCTGTCAGATGAGGTATAACACATGTAACGTTAAAGCCTTTTTAACCCTTTAGATGCTATAATGTAAAATTTTGGGGGTGTTCCCACGAGATTTGTCATTAATTAATTTAAAAAAAACTAAAGACATTCAGAATCTATTATTGCAGGGTTATGACTTTGGGGCATAAAGCTTTCAAATAACAAAAAATCCCTAAAACTAAACTTGGGCTTTAACCTACATTTGCAATATCTCGAGCCGGCAGTCGAATAACACAATGAACTTTGGCAGATGTCAAGTTGAGGTCAAGGGTCAAGTTTTGGTCCATATCACGTGCGCGCGCGCGTTTCCACGAGCGTGTACGGGCGCGTCAAAGTTTCAAAATGCTCCAAATCACTTTTTATTAACAGTATTATGTTTTAGGGTTCTGTTTTTTCTGGGATGCACTGTATAACTAAATTCTACGTTAATAAGAGCCCTTTCCCGTCCACCAGAACCCAAAATATCGCTCACACGCCCGAAAAACGAAAATGCGCGCGCATGCGCGCGTAGTGAATGACGACAATTTTTAAATCACTCGTAACTCTCTAGAATTAACGGTGATCGACCCCTACTTTTTATTATGTATTCTAATGGCCTATGATGCGTAGAGCAGATTTCAAGCATCACTGTGCATGCCAAGTTGTTGTGACGTCATCTATGACGTCACAAAGAAAAATCAAGTTTTGTCAATTTTTCATGACTGGAGATGGGTAAGGTGACCATACTTGGTACACGGTAACTTTATGTTAAAGGTCATACCTGGTGGTAGCCGTATCCGTGCGCGCGTCGCGGTGAACAATAACGGAAGACGTGAAGAAACACCATGGCGTTTGTTGGCTGATTGTTAGTTGTTTTGAATAGAAGCAAGAAAAAAATAATAATAAATCAGAGAAACACATCAGTGAAAGTTCAGACTAAAATTCATGTCTTTTTTGCTATTTTTTCAATCTTTCTCAAATTTTCACTGATCTATTACTCTGAATTTTTTTTGCTTCTATTCAAAGCAACCTGTTTGGAGTTCCCCTTAACCCGCTGAAGACGGTTTGATTTTGCTTTAACATGCATATCCCATAGACCTCACAACAAGATATCTCATGTCTAGTCTTCAACGGAATAAACTGAAAAAATGCACATTACCTGTGCATTCTG
>JZLH01S0399505.1:0-23695 GCA_001188425.1 Eucidaris tribuloides | reverse complement strand
CTACTCCACCATTGCCCCTCCCACCAACACACACACATTTTCCTCTTAGTCTTACCCAAAACCTCCCCTCCCCTCCCCACAGTAGTATCTCTTTTTTTTCAGCTAGTGAATAGCATGGTGAATACATGTAGTTGGATTCACCATTTGTCCTGTGAATATGTAACAATTTTCCACATCAAGGATAAACTGACACACATACACACACAAAACCCCAACACATGCACATTGAGAGGATTATACAGGAATTTTAGGTCAAATACACAAGTCTACTAAAGTGTATCAATTTGAAAGGAGCGACATTCACATGCAAAAGCTTAGTTGCAATTTTTCCGTTTAGTGTCATTTCGTGTTCATTGCACTGCCATCAATGTTGCAAACTCCAATGAGTTTGCTTTGTTCCACTCCTCTGTATCTCCTTGATAGAGATGGGCCGTTGCTGGGCTACCAGCTTCTGTTCAATAACTATGCAAATAAGCCCAATGGCAGACCTAAAAATTAGACAAATATGAAGGGGGGGGGAGAGAGAATTGTGAGGGGGTATGTTTTAATGACATGATTACAGCTGATTCCCCCTTCTTCCCCCTAATTCATTACCGTAATCATTATAGAAAATTACACGCTTGCATTAAAAAAAAATCATCAGGATCATTCCAGTGTGGATTTACAAAGTGGGAGAGGCATGTGCCCCTTCTTCCCCCTTGATATTTGCAGAAGCCAAGGCCCTTTGCCTCTGAGTAGGTTGTACTGCAAACATAGTCGTGTTAATGATTCTAATCATGATCATTTGAGCATCAAATAATGAGGCACTAACTTATTTGGTACCATTGCACATCAAAACACCACTTCCCCTGTAATATTCAGAATACAGAAATTGCGTAATATTGTTTAAATCTATTTTCCTGAATAAAAATAATAACCATTCATCATACATGGTGTACAGATCTGTGAATTTGACATTTTTTCCTGAGAAGACAGAGGCATTTATTATCATTTTGTCCAGTGTTTGTCTTTTGTCTGAATTTCTAGATATCACCAATAAAGTCAAATCTATAATAATGATTTGTTAGAACTTTTCAAATATTGCTCGTTTATGTACAATTTTTGTTCCAGGTTTTGCATGGTGAGTGCTAAAAATCAAGATCGATTACATTTAATCAAATACTGCCATTTCTTTTCCTTTTGCAGCATCAATGATGAATTAGTGGGGACCCCAATTTTGTTGCAGGATTTGCATGAGTGCCACAATCAAGATTCATGAAATTACATATTACCAAATACTTTCATTTCTCTCCCTGTTTTGTGTTTGTTGATAACCAGGCGGGGACCCCGATCCCCTCTCCCCGGACCAGGCCACCACCCCCAGCGCCCAGCCCATCGCCAACACCCGGATCGGCGCCCTCGAGAAGCAGCTGGCCATCGAGATGAAGGTCAAGACCGGGGCCGAGAACATGCTCCACATGTACTCGTCGGGCCCGGCCAAGGACCGCAAGCTGCTGGCCGAGGCCCAGCAGATGCTGCAGGACAGCAAGACCAAGATCGAGTTCATCCGGATGCAGATCCTCAAGGCCCAGCAGGCCCAGCACAACCAGCAGCAGCAGTCGCAGCAGAACGAGGAGGGCGGACCGGTCTCAGATATGGGTAAGATATATCAGTGTCCTGTTCATCTTGCCCAGGGATGGAGTCGAGGCCAACCGTTCCCAGTCACGAAGCCATTGGAAATATTTTTTCCCATAGACTTTGAACACGTGACTCGGTCCGAGGCCAAGGCCGAGCCCGGCAAAATTCGGTCTCGAGGGCCAAGGCCGGCATCGACTCCATCTCTCATATCAGTATCCTGTTCATCTTGACCAGGGATGGAGTCGAGGCCGACTGTTCCCAGTCACGAAGCCATTGGAAATATTTTTTCCCCATAGACTTTGAACATGTGACTCAGTCCGAGGCCAAGGCCGAGGCCGGCAAAATTCGGTCTCGAGGGCCGAGGCCGGCTTCGACTCCATCTCTGATCTTGACCCCTAAATGTAGATCATTCAAAGTTACACAAAATTTGATGATTTCCAGAACAAATTTGTTAAATCTTCACTTAGTTCGTAGTGAGGTGTGAAATTACTCCATTTGTGTAGGCCTAAGTTGAAGAACAATGATGACATCAGTGTTGTATCTGAGACCACAGGTTGACTTGGACCGAGACCGAGACCAAGGCCACAAGAAATTGGCCTCAAGGCTGCCCTGGGATACAACATTAATGTTTAGCTGACACCCTGAACATCTTAACCCTGTTATTACGTACTATTAATCCAACCTACACTGTATGTTGATCGGTGTTACACATAATTTAGTGATATTCGTACTAAGAAATGCCACATCTAATTTCAGTGCTTGCAAGAACTTAAACAGAGTGTGATCAGTTAATGTCACGGACGGACATTTTCAAAAATGACCATTATTGAAAGCCTGAGGAAAGTTTTAGCATTGTTCAGTACCTCTACTGATAGCCTCTACGATAAATCATACAGCAACACTTCATATTTTGATATTTTTTCCTTAGGCTTTCAGTAATGGTCATTTTTTGAAAGTGTCCGTCCGTGACATTAACTGATCACACTCAACACCTGTTCGTTGATCCAGATATGATTACAGAATTCCAGGAAGTAGTAAAAGGGAAATGGTAAGATTCTCCTTGTGTATGTAATTATTATCAGAAAATGCTGTGATGGTGAAATTTGTTGTGTAGCTCTCCTTAGCACTGGGATCAATTTCTATCAGGGCTGGAGTTTAATTCAGTCGTGGTAAATTAATGCTTGTTCCCATCAACTAAGCAATTTACTCATTTTGTTATGGCATTTTGGTCTTCTTTGAGTTGTGTCACTGCCCTTTAAAGGTATGCACGCGTGGGTATTGCGTTTTGCGAAACCAGTTCCATGCATGCAGCAGCGCATTGGCAGATCGTGTATTCAGTACGGCCAATGAGAAGCAGCAAACTGAGCGGAGGTCCTCCCAAAACTTGCCGAATTGATTAGTCGGGCTCTTTTGTATTAGCGTGTGTGTCCATCGTGGTCCGCTGAGTACTGCAATGAAATAAACACTCTACCGCGTATGCAGTATATAACTCGAAATGGAGCTAGCGAACCGGGTGATGGCCTTGAGTTTTCTTCTCATCAGGCCGGTCGATCAGGCCACGATTCAGCCCCTTTAAGGCATAGGCTAACTCCTGAAATTGTTTTTTGATTGCCCAATAATTCAACCTAATTTATTAATGTCAAAAAAATTGTAGTAGGTATGCCCGATTTCACGCCGTGTAATAGCCATCAATCACTGACCGCATAATCATTACATGTAGGTCAAAACAACCTTCCAACACATTTGTGTGTATTTATCATGGTGATGATATCAGAACTAATAGATGTCAAATTGAACAGGGTAAGTGCATCATGTCAGAAAGCAAATATAGTCACTGAGAGTCATGGATCCCAACAGACAATCATAACTTTCAAATTAGCAAAATCTAAACTAAGAAAAGAGTGATGGTGTAATCCCATTGCGTTGAAATCTTGGAAATTCCATTGAACAAGCAGGAGAGATACCACTGCAAAGATTTTACGTCACATCCCAGTGATGTGGAGTCAGAGTTCGGGAGTTGGCTTAGTGCCCAATAACAGTCCCTCCCAGTTTGACATCTTGACCCCCGTCCAGACCTTTCCATTCCTTTGGTGTCCGTCACACACATAGATCACATGACCTGATAGTCTTTGCGCCAGACTTTCCATTTAAAGGAATATATATTCGGCAACTAACAAGAATAAGTTAAGATAAGATATTGGGGTAACCATCAGTTATTGCCAACCAGTCAAATCATACGTGTGCTGGCCTTGAGTGGACCTGATGTGACCGATGCATACAGTAACAGAAATTTATTATTTTGATAGGGCCTTGCTGAGGGTAAGTGTCACACAGTACCTCTTATTTAGGCTTTCTTTAGCACCTTGTACCATAATTCTCACAATGTGGAACCAGCTTGTTCAGTATTAAAAAGGCATTGACATGATTGGGAGAAGTAAAAAAATGCACCAAGAACCAATTAACCTGAAACATCTATATCAATACTTACACTGGCTATCAGGATGGAAGAATTTAAACTTGAGTTTTTTTCACTTGAGGAGAAACAAGCATACCTTTCTGAGTTTATCTGTAGCCCTGTTAGAATTGATTCCATTAACCCATCCATGCACAAATTGATTCAATACTGTAAATTAATGTTTGATTCTCCACTAGTAAACAATTTAAAGATAAATCCTTCCAGTGCCATGAATGTACTCTCTAGCCAGTGCATACATTGGTATATTAAATGTACAGTAAGGCTGCAGTCATTCGGATATCCGTCGGATACCTGCCCGCCAAAGTACAAAACGGATGGAATGTTTCGGATGCGGGTATCCTGCAAAAATTTAACAATGTGGGACTAACACATTTTCAGTAAAATATCAAAAGTAAAAGGAAAATGCAGCTATAAGTGGCCAAAATACCACCATTATTCATTAAATTCCAGCCAAATATGCACTTACATGTACCTTGGCAAGCACGATGTTAATTGATCTCAATTTGGCCGTTTACCTTGCAAATTTTCACTCCCGTTTCCACTGTCCTTCTCTTCATGGGAGCTGCCATCTTGCCAATGTTGCCCCTATGCCGTATGAGGGGCGCCAGACAGAGCCCTTGCTCCAGCCAGAGCTGGCACTTTGCAAAATGGTGATTGGCATGCACAGAACAGTATAAACGGAAGTGAAAAATCGTAAAGTAAACAGCAAATTGAAGAAAGTAAGTATCGTGCCTGCAAAGGTAAGTGTACATTAAGTTAAAATTTCATGAACAGCAGCATTATTTTGGTCACTTATAGCTGTATTTTGCTCCTCATCTGCACAGCACTGTAGTCCCATGTATTGAAAATGTTGTTAATGACTTTGTTTTATTTTTTTTGGCGGCGGATGTCCGACCACCGTCCGGATTTCACATTTGGGTATCCGGATATCAGCAAACTCAAAATATTGCAGGCCTAATGTACAGTATGTATGTTTCAAATCATTTGAGTTCTCGTTTGGTTATAGGGGCATCTTTGACTTCTCCCAATAATGTCACTGCCCTTTAAATGTTGAGAGTTATGGAACACCTTGAAACAGGGATTTTCCCTACACATCTGCCTACTTGAACCTGGCATACCTTTCGATAGCCCAAAGGGGACTTTGAGTTTTGAGTTGGTTTTTATGACATGCTCATGAATTGAGTGGTGCTAGAGTGGATGCAGGAACCTGATGTAAAGTTATTGAATGAAAACACGTGAACACAAGTTTGAATTTGCCCTGAAAAAAAATGTTTGTAGTGAAGGGAAAATATAGTTCGTGGTGTTGTTTACAATTATAACCAATTATTTACTGCATTTTTACTTGTGTTAATATTCAACTTCATTACAATCCAATCAAATGTTTTTAATCTGATAAAGAACTTCTCAGGGGTGTGCATGAAAAACTACTGCCTTAGGTTAAAAATATTGCACAAGAACAAAGTCAGTAAATTATCCAAACTTTCAATGTAGTCTATTTAGAGTCAGCACAGTGAAAAATTTAAGATTTTTTTCACGGGGGCTACTTTTTTTGTTTCTGTGCATTTCAGATACTCTGTTACATTGAACTCTATGGCAATTTTCAGGGGCTGTTTTACAATTTTGGCGGCAAAATTGATCCGTGCCCCCGTGTATTTTTTCCCTGACTCAGCAGTTGAACTTATGCTGTCTGATCTAGTAATATTAGTATTGATAAAAAGTGATAATTGAACTATCTTATGAGTGGCAAAAAAAACCAAACAAACAAAAAAACTGATTTTCTTAGACTATCAGTGAGGTTTGTACACAGTGTATTTCAAATGGATCAAGAATGTCCTTGGGGAATTACTGTATGTTCCTAGTGATGGAACGGCAAAGGATTCTTGGAGAAATTATCAATTCAAACACAATCAAGCACATAATCTGGGTGCTTTCTTAAATGTCATGATTTTTGTGATAGCTTTTGTACATGTACTGAAGTAATCATTATACCGTCACTTTGTGTCCATCGACTAGTAAATCTGTTCATTCATAGTGGGTAGCAAGTACAAGGGAACAATAAATGTGGTCTTTTCTTAGACAGGTAGCTGCTATATTTAGACAGGTTTTCAAACCCAGGTGTCTCTATGGTGGGTGGCTGGTATAGCAACTACATGTATAGTGAGCAGTTTGAATGTATTTGTGTTAAACTCTCTCACCTCAGTTGTAAGTTAAGGCTAATGAAACTCAAGTATGAGTTTCCCGTCACCCTCCCTCGTTGTAATTTTTGGGCCTCGTTAGCGGCCGAAAATCTGAAAATAATTCGTTATTTTGAAGA
Source organism: Eucidaris tribuloides (assembly GCA_001188425.1). Taxonomy (NCBI): domain Eukaryota; kingdom Metazoa; phylum Echinodermata; class Echinoidea; order Cidaroida; family Cidaridae; genus Eucidaris; species Eucidaris tribuloides. The sequence continues at coordinate 17,288 of JZLH01S0399505.1, read as the reverse complement.
AAAAAATTAAGCATCACATTTTCAGTCGATTTTGGAAGTTTTGGTAGGAAACGAGTCTCAGAAATGAGTCTAAAAACAAACCCAATGTTGTTTGTATTTTGTTGATCCCCTATTGGTTCATTTCATATCGTTGTACACTGTTGTATGGTCCTGCAGACTATATTTCGTCAGGTGCCAAGCAGAACGTAGTCTCGTGAAAAATGCACTGAAAGGGTTCCACTTTACATGTATTGGGTTAGCAAACTGGAAATGTGCAAATGGAATGAACAAAAGTGCATTTAATCTTCATAAAAGGTTGAAATAATGAAATCCTGCAAAATAATGAATAATGAATAATGAAATAGTTCCCTCATTATAGGTTGGAAAAAATGTGACGGGAAACTCATACTTGAGTTTCATTAGCCTAATAAGCATTGAATACTTTCACTGGAAACTTCTTATAACTGTAGGCCTACCTAAACATTCATCTTAAAAGATATCCTTCAACACTCAAATGACATACCCAGCTTCAGTACTTCAGCGAACATTTATGAAATCAAACATCATCATATTGCAAAACTATGATGTAGTATATGATTTGCACATTTATTTTGAATGCCATTCATACCAAATGGGGGAAATCTTACAGACTTCAGACAGTAGCTTCTCCAGCCACTGGGCATTGCTATTCAATTCAGCTACATGTAAATGGGCAAAAATAGACCTCAACTGAAGACAGAGGGACTACTCCCAGACCCTTCATTGTTAGTACTCCCAGATAAGCACATTGTGGTCATTGATGTGCATAATGGCAGTTACCCCTCTAGCAGTTATGTGGCTTCTGTGGTATTGGGCTATTCCACTCATGTGTGAAACAGGGGGGAAAGGTGTGCTCTTATTGCTGCAGGGAAAGATCGATTCATTTAGGTTGTGATCTAACAACATACTTGATCTGAACAGCTACTTTTAAAGGTGTTACTCAATTTTTGTTTTTGGTAAACAAATATCACCATGTTTGGCAAAACATTTGGCACTGAAATTAGATATTCAGCAAAGTCTGTATAATATACATGTAGGACTGAAGGGTGTATGGCTAGAACTGTGTGAAAGGTCAAAGGTCACAATGCCAGATAATGTATATTGGCAATTTATGTACGATGAGAAGATGTGTATGTTTTAGGTATAAAATATGAAATTGAATGACAGTTACTTTTAAAGGTGTTACTCTAATTTTTTTTTTTGGTAAACAAATATCACCATGTTTGGCAAAATATTTGGGACTGAAATTAGATATTCAGCAAAGTCTGTATATATACATGTAGGACTGAAGGGTGTATGGCTAGAACTGTGAAAGGTCAAAGATCACAATGCCAGATAATGTATATTGGCAATTTATGTACGATGAGAAGATGTGTATGTTTTAGGTATAAAATATGAAATTGAATGACAGTGGACACAAAATTGGTGTGGGGTAAATACAGTGAAATTGTGGAATTCTGAAAATAAAGGAAATGTATACAATTGACAGACATTCCAAATATTACATTGATATGGAGGAATTTACAAAACATTTCTTGTTTAACTGAATGCTTATTCAGCTAAAAAAACAATTAATTTAAAGGCCAATGACATGATTGGGAATACTTGAAAATGTCTCAAGAACCAAATGAATTGAAAGATACATGTACTGCACAATATACACCAGCTGGAGTGGATCTCCCTGCTGGAAGGATTCAACTTAAATTTCATTTTTCAAGGAGAATCAAACATGCTATACCAGTATTGAATTTCTCTGGGGCCCGATAGAAATAGATCCTATAGAAAGCTACACAACAGATATGGATGGTAGTGCTTTTAGAATGAGTCATTTGACCACAAGATTTTCACAGCACAATCCTTGCATAGTTTACTTGATTCTTAGTTTTACCCTAAGTTGAGGACTACCTCCAATCATGCTATTTACCTTTAACTTTTAAAGACGCTATATAACACTGTGGAAGACCCACTTACAAATTTGTCGAACTTTGCAATCTGAAATATCTGACAGTGTTTGAATGGACAAATAAACACCCTAGAATACAAAAGTGTGGACAGTTATGCTGCCACTAGTGCAATATGTGCAGATACAAATTGGCACATGAATTTCCTATCAGGCGATAGGAAATTCTGCAACACAGCATTCAATGGGGAAAAGCTGGAATGGTCTCTCAATGATTCTCACTTTTTTAAAGCACTTAATGATCGTTTGAAACTGCAATTTTTTCAGGGCTTCATTTTTAAAGCATATCAAGGAGTAAGACACTGGTAGCATGGGGAATCATGTAGCTCAGATTATTTAAACTGGAAACACTGTTATACAATGCCTTTAACCTCTGTGATACTATCTAAAATCTATTTAAAAAGAAAAAAAAAGAGTGTACATGCATGCATACAAAGGTATTGCAGTGTTCAGTTGGAAATTAAATTTTAAATCATTCAGACCTTTTTATTTTATTTGATCAGCTGAATGGTAGTGTCCACACTCCACATTGTCACAGCACATGATTACTACACCTGCAGAGACAGACACACCCATTGACTGCGATGCAATTGATCCAGTTTTACTGCTGTGGTTTTTAATTGTGCAGTTCACCCTTTAAATTCCAGCCTAGATTTCTCAACATATGGAAATTGAATTGTTCTACTCCCCAAAAAATCATGCAAACATATGTCTTTCTACCTTCCTATTTATTACTAATTGGTATTCATTACGACAACAGATATATCAACTTGCAGGTTATAATGAACTGTGACCTATAAGCCTACTTTTAATCTAGTTCACAATTAAAAAAGTCTGCACTTGTGTATATGAGCTTTTGATGACATTATTTGTGTGCTGATCGAGTATAATAGTGTTGTTAACCCATAGCTGCCGACCTACGGGAATACCCGTAGTACTGTTGATTTTGATTTGAATAAATTTATTGACAAATGATGATGACAGAATCGATTGTGTGTATTACAGATTATAATCTGTACTTTTAATACCTTGATACTTAATTTGCCCATTCTAGTTCATGCATTTTTGTAAAACAATGCCTGTTTTTATGAAAGGCTGATTGGATGTCCACTCCAGGGCCCGGGATATACATGTACATGTAGACAGTTTACACTGTAAAATGCCATCGGCAGATATGGGTTCATATTAAAGACACTGTATAACATTGTGGAAGCCTTATTTAAAAAATTGTCAAACTTTGCTATCTGACATATCTGGTAGTGTTTGCATGGACTAATAAACACCCTAAAACACAAAACTTTCGAGAGTTATGCTGTCACTCGTAAAATATGTATTATGTACATATCAAAATCGGCGCATGAATTTATTATCAGCTGATAGGAAATTCTGCTACACAGCAGTCTATGGAGGACAACGGGAATGGTCGCGCAATGATTTTCACTTTTTAGAAGCACTTAATGATCGTTTTAAACTGCAATTTTTTCAGGACTTCATTTTTAGACCTTATCAGAGACACCGGTAGCGTGGGGAATCATATAGCTCAGATCCTTTAAACTGGAAACATTGTTATACGATGCCTTTAACGGTTTACAAGTCAGTGCAAATTGGAGCAATAAGGTATCGGTGACACACCCTGATTTACATGCATGTACTTGTAGAACAACAACAAAAAAGGCCAATAATTCATCAAGGACCATATAGGCCTACATGTATTTATCGCACTTTGTGCATTGACACAGATATGGATTTGACCCTGTTACAAATCTTTGTGAGAAAATTCATTGTCCCAGTTTTGGTCGCCATAGCAATATTGTTTACACAGTGTGTTAGTCAGATTTGGGGAATGACAATAAATAGAAAGTCACTGGGTTGTGCCCGCCTACAACATAAATACAAACAGATTTGTTTTGTGCTATTTTGTGTGGATGATTTATTTGATAATCGATAAATAATTGAGGCATGCTAATTCACATCATTTACCGTATACATTGCATTGTTACGGACTCTGTAAAGCGTGTTATGTTTTCATACATTTAGTTGTTGTCAGTGTTGCGTTGTAAGTACGCTTACAGCCATATTACTACAACAATTGTCCCCAAAATTGGTGGAAGGAACAAAAAAGGATCCAACAATTTATTTTTCTGCAATCCTGTGAAGGTCAATGAACTTTTCCAATAACTAAACTGTTAAGGCCTCAATCACATATCCTACCTGTATCCCCCTTTCTGTATTCCCCTTTCCAAGCAGCCTCCGTGTGGAGGCAAGATGTGGTCGTGAGATTTCAGTAATACAGGCTCCAGGAGTATGACCTCTACAAATTTTTTTTGCAGAAAATTATAAAAATTTCAAAAAAATCGTAAGTCTATTGCCCTTTATCCCGGGGGGGGGGGGGGGGCACTTAGTATAATTGTGTGATACCTATGTGCCGCAGTTGAGACCCCCATTTTCAGCCCAAACCTCCGTTCCAGAGCATCACAATTTCAGAAGTCACAGAAAATTTTAGATTTTTTTCAGTTCCAGAGACCCCCAAATTTGCCGTTTCACTTCTGATTTTTTGCTCAGCCGCGCCGCTTCGTGACGCGGCTGGGCCAGAGCATTGCCTTTTCAGCACAGCACGCCGGAAATTCTCCACTTTGTAGTTCCGGAGCATAGCATTTTGAGGTTTTCTGAAGCCTTAGCTCCAGTTCCAGAGACCCCCAATTTTCGCTCAAGCCCATTCCAGAGCCCCCGATTTTCGACTTGTGCGGCACATAGGTATCACATTGTAAGTCGAGTGCCCCCCCCCCCCAAGAGCTTCAAACACAAGACAGCCAGAAAGTAAAGTATACAGTGGTATTTGTTGACCTTGACTAGAGGTAAAGCCCATGCTTACTGCAATATGCTGGGTTACCCTGGTTAAAGGAAACAATCAGTAGTCAGTTTAAGGTAGCAATAATAAGTATGTAGTTAAAGTAGCAGAACTATCCAGCTATTTATTAAGGGGGAATGGGCAATTTCAACAGTAAAGCATAGCAAAACTAAAGCGGTCACTGTTATCCCACAATCAGGTTTCTTTTTTTCTAATTACCCTGGTGGAGCGAGATTGGGGGATCCATAGCAGCGTCCGTCTATCTGTAACGCTTATGAAACTTGAATAACGACCATTTGACCACTTATGCTGGCTGGTACATGCCATGAAGGGACCTCAATGTTATGTGGAGGTGAAAGGTTGTGTATGTAGGTCAAAGGTCAAATAAGGTTAAATGTTTAACTACATGTATAAAGGTTTGCCGGTTTCTTCTGCTAGGGTTGGTACTTTCATGATTATTGGCCTGTAAACTTGGATGGTACATGTAGATACCGTACCAAATGTTATTTTGGGGTCAAAGGTCACATACATGCATGTAGGTCAATTGTCAAATGAGGTCAAATGTTGAATATACATGTACCTGCTACATGTATGGCTGCAAGTTTCTACTGGGGTTGGGGCACCCATACAAGTAAGGGGTGTATAGTGCAATAGATGCTATACTACCCCTTACAGCTGTCTGCTATCTTTTCCTGGAGATTTTTAAATGGAAGTTATGTGCTAAGGCAGGAGACATGGTTCCAAAAATCCGGCACCTATTATTTTTATAATATTTTTAATTCAAAAACTAAACTGTCTCAAACCGAATATTCATGTCTGGCCTGTAATAAATCATGAGGACTTACTCATCAAAGTTGAAATTATTGCATATTGTATTCAGAAATGCAATTTTGGCCAGGTATAAGAATCGCACACAGAGTTAAGGCACGACTCTCGTGAGTGGGTTGGGGTTGGTAATCAATTTTTGGTATTTCAGTAATAATCAGAATTACTACAATGATTGTGCGAGACATATTATCGCTATTACCTTTACCTTGGTTCCATCCCCTCTATTGATTTAAGGTTATTACTTGTTAACCCATTGGAGACTAAGTACAAGTTAATTCGTGTTGGGGTCTATGGAAAATGTGTGTTATAGTGAAATCAAATCGTCTCCAACGGGTTAAAAGGAAAAGAGGCCATAAGGTAACACAGATACTTTCATAAAGTTTATCAAATCCTGAATGAGCTATATTTTTACCATCTAGATTTAGGAAGGGTAACTACCAGTTGGTGGAAAACTTTTCAATAGTCACAAGCATTTCCTAAATAATGATGTTCTCAGGATTCTTGCCATTACCTACATTTCCACATTGGTTTTAAAAATGAATGAAGGAAGAGTCACTCCTGTTTATCTGAACGAACGTTATGGATAAAGCTTGCCATTTTGAATAATTATTTACTACTTACAACCTATTTTAGGGTACAGTAACAACACATCAATGATACATGTACTTGTGTACAGAATCCTCAAATTCAGGCAAAGGTAAGCTTTATGAAGGCTTGCACATGCGCAGAGTGGCCGGTGTATATTACGGGGTCGCGGATGACCTCTCGATTTATGTTTTTAAGGCGAGGTTCTGGGATCAGGCCTCAACTTTTTTGTTTGTCTCATCCCCTGACAGAGGAAGTTATTTTTTTTCTCCATATTTTATTGATTTTCATGATTTACAATACAAAAAAACAACAACAACAACTATGAATTATCGTCATGGATTGTTATAACTCTAGAGTACTCAGTTTTGGATTCTAAAAAAAGGAGAAAATTTCCTCTGTCAGAATAAATATAAGCTGCATTATACTATTTTGTTGTTGTTGTTTTTCTTTTATTAGTATTTTTTATTCATTTTTTCTGTTGATTGTTCTTCGATTCTTCATAATCATTGATAATTGTTTATGTTTTTGATCTTGTTGATTCAATAAAACACTTTTAAAAAACGTACATCTACGTGTATTCTCAACTTCATCCTGTAACCAGATAGCCCTGTGCACTACATGTAACTGCATTATAATCAATATTGCAGTTGTTTCTGTAATGCAAATCTGAAACACCCCTTTAAAATGTGAAACTAGCTGGTCGTCTCTATTATGTCTGTGTTATTAAATTTTAAGGTCATTGGTTAATCTCTATTGGCATAACACACTTTGAATTTAATCAGCCTACATTGTAGCTGATATAATTACTGTGCTATGTTTGATGAAACTTCCAAGTCATTAAATTTGTGAAGGCAAAGGTGTCTATCCCCTGAGGCAGTCTACCATCAGATAGCTGATAGCAGGTCGGTCACCTCTTGCTTGGGTGATACTAGGGAGTCTTTTCCACCTTCCTGGTCATGTTATGAACATAATGTAATGTTGCTTCAGGAATGTTTTTAAAGGTAAATGTACATGTAAAAGACATGATTGGGGATAGTCCTCAACTTGGGGTGAAATCATCCTAGAATCAAATAAACTGTGCAAGGATTCCACTGTGAATATTTGGTAGTCAAAAGTTGACACGTTCTAAAATGACTTCCATAAGTATGCCTTGTTATAGACAAATCTGTTGTGCATCTTTCTGTGAGATCTATTTCTATTGGGCTCGAGAGAATCAAAATGCTACTGTGTACATGCTTGATTCGGCTTTAAGTAACAAATTCAAGTTGAATCCTTCCAGCCAGGAGATATACTTCAGCTGTTGTGGTATTTGGTTTGAGAAACATTTTTTATTTGTCCCAGTCGTTTCACTGCCCTTTAATGTATTGCCATTATTGTTATGCTTTGTTACCTAGGTAGGTATACTGAATACAGTGAATATTTCTGAGAAACTTGATTTTACTGATCAAATTTTGTGATCAATGAAGCATAGAATAATGTTTCACTTCCTCTGATACTAATATCAATGTAATGTAGAGTGCAGTAAAAATTGGGGAATAAAACTCTTGCTAATGCCTAATGGCGAAATTTGCACAAATATGTGAAATATGCATACAAGTGTACTATTTGCTAGCAATGCTGGCCGTGAATTTTTGAAAGAAGTCTAGGCAGAGATAAAAAGCCTGACAGGCTATAATGTATGGTTGACAAGTGTAATCTTTAAAAAACACTATTATAAGGATTCTGTAAGGGTTTTATGAAGTAATAAATGTTCTAGGTTTGTATGTTATACATTCCCCCAAAGATGAATTGGGTGATCAGAAAATTTTCTTACTGCTAGTTTTATTTACATTAGGCTATTTATATTGTTCATTTTTATTCCATTTATTTATTTATGTTGATCATCTATTATTATTTTTAAATTCTTCAATTTCACATTTATTTATTATATCTGTAGGTTTCAATGTCCGCAGTAGTCCCCTCTTGTAAAGCATAAATTTCAAAAGACTATGTGTTATTTGGAATTATTTAGGATCAAAATCCAATTACGTGAAATTTTTTTAATTTGCATAAATTTCTGAAAATCAGAAGCACTAGTAAATAAAAATGCTGATAACAAAATTGTGTACCCTAATGATACATTCTTCACGATGATCGTACATGCACCCATTTTTTTTTCTGTGACTGATCTGCAAGGTGTTCCTAATTGCCTATACAGGTGGTATGAATCCTGTTTAAAATGTGAAAAACAGCAGGTAACAAGAGTGGATGTAAGATGTTTTTTTTTTTGGTATGCATTACATTAATGTTTTTATGTTTTATTCTTTTGTTGTTGTTATTATTTTTTTACTTTTTATAATCATTGATAATTGTTTGTTTATGTTTTTGATTTTTGTCAATAAAACACATGAAAAAAAAAGTACACATTTTCGTAATCATAAGGTGCAAGTTAGTACACATTTCATAATCACGCTTCCAAAGAGACAAGTACCAACGCGTGGCTATCACTAAAATGCCATTTAGAATGCATTTACTGTTTGATCAGTACCACTGTATGAAATGATGTTTGAACCTCCACACTTTAGATAAGAACATGAAAATATTTGTCAGAGTTGATGGATGGGGGACCTGTTCACACTGGAGATGAAGATAGGTGGTAATGCAGGTGTGGGATGATGAGAAAACAGAATTGTGTTCACACAGTAGTTGAATGGTATTGAAGAAGAATGGCAGGTCTGTGAAATGAGCCATAAAGGCAGGGAGTCTTTTTTGCCTCCCTCCAGCAGTACATGTACAATAAATTAACAGTCATGCCCTTAGGTTATTGTCCCCGCTGAGTGAAGTTCATGAGGGTATGAAACAGGCTTCATACGTGTGTATGATATGTCTGTCTGTGTGTGTGTCTGTATTTTCACAATGTTAGAGTTGCTACTGCTCTGTTATTTTGTTAGTCTTCACCATTTTGATTCTAATTGCTCAGACTGATAAAGCTACATGAGGACTTCCGAACTTCTACACAGACTTGTCAAATTCATTATTAGTTATGCTAATTTATGCAGATTTTATTCAAAATCACAAAAACTACTACTTTAGTATTTCTTAGCTAATTTTATTTCTGTTTTATCTGATAGGGCTTAGTGGGGGCTTCCCCACTTCTACACAGTATTTGAAAACTGGTTAATTATGCTAATTTATATTTGTAATCAATGAAAACATAACAAATAACACTACTCTTATTTCTTGCCGGATTTTGAATGTACTTTTGTCACTTGACAGGGCTTGTAGGGAGCTTCCAGTTTTCTTCACAGAATTTTGAAATTCATGAATTATGCAAATTAAAATTATTTTTTTGCAGATTCTCTCATTGTTTTACAAGGAGGATGAACAAATATTCAAATACATGTGGGCATGAACAACATACAAGTGGTACATAAAGACACTTCTTGTGTGGTAACATATTTCTAAATTCTAACAAATGATTTAATAAGGTGTTAACTATTGTCTCAAACAAGTCAGAACCTGAATTTGTAGAAAAGCAAACATACATTGTCATACATGTAGCCTAAATGCTGAGAGTCTCAATGTTTTTTAGCACAAATGGGATGATGTAGTGCCCGAGACTTGATTTAGGTGTGTGACAATGCATTCCTTAAACTCTGTAGTATTTCAGAAGATAAAAATATGGTTATTTTGTTATTACCTTCAGAGGTTGAGGGGGTTGGTGGGGAGTTGTGATTGGAAACTCATTAAATCCAAACTTGAACATATCCAAATTCAGTCTTTTATCCCCCTAATCAGTAGTAGTACATGCACACACATGTACAGTATGTAGGCCTACATGTATATACTTCACATGTCAGTGTACAGGTAAATTGTTAGTTGTAGTATTACTAAGACAACCTGTAAACACACAGTGACTTTGATCTTGAATTACAGTCATACTACCAGTGCAGTGTAAACACCCTCTATGGTCCAGAGCTTTTTGTTCTATCCTACAGGTTGAATTGACAGTCAAAGCTTGTTGTCAGATTGTTTTGAGGGGGGATTTCTTGACCTTCGTTCTCATTAGGGGTCAGCCAATGAGCAAAAGCCACGTAGTCTTTCACAAAGACCTACAATTTAACCCCAATGCAAATTTTCATGAAAGATATATGATTCAAGCAGAAAATGTTACATCTTACTCATACTACACACACCCTCTATTGTGACAGGTTGATGAATAGTTGCTGATCTCATTGAATAAGGCTTATCTCTCAGAGTTCAATATCAGTATCAGCTTGTAAACAAATAAAAGAAATGCTTTGTGCTTTTGAATGAGACTACCTGACTGGGGTCACATCAGTTAAATATGCACCTATTTTTGTGTCCTGACAATAAATGTCTTTGTTGTTCCTGTTGCCTTTTAGACTTTATCCCCTCAAGAGTAGAATACTCATATTTCGGCTAAACCACACACACCGACTAGTGTTGTATACCAGTAAACTGCTTTATTATAGCACACGCAGTGTTACTCACAGTTGTGCATACAGTAGTATTAATGGCAGAGTCAAAACCACAGTCTGATAAAGACCATGTGTTTTCTGGGACATTTGGCCGTTCTACTAGGGATTAGCGGTCTCTCCTGAGTTCTCCACCATTTTCTTCTCTGGACCTGCTTCCATCAACATCATCTCTACTCCGCATCTCAAATTTCATCCAAGAAATATTCATATATCGTGATTCATCTCTTTGGAATGATGTGCTAGAACCTACCGGCACATGTGGTTGCAAGTGACGGCGTATTAGCGATTTTAAAGTTCCCATTTTGTTGTTATCAACTTGTCGTCATGTACATCTGTGTGGTGGGTAAGTACAAGTGTGCCATCAATTGAAGAAAGTAGTCTACCATATGTGCCGCTTTGGCCGCATGGTTTCCGAAGACGAAGACGTGGTAATGAGCCTGGGCATTCTAATTTCCAGGCCAAAATGCGACTTGTCATTTGATGATTGTGGACAAATTTGTCTGGGATGTAGAAGAATTATTCGTCAATTTGTCCGTGGAAGGCACGCATAATGACTTGCGACGCCATGGTTTGGATTGGAAAAGAATATAACTAGTGTACAGTATGTACGTTGCTGGTATCTGGTTATGTGAGTAGATGAATGTATGCAGCAGTGTGAAGACCAATGTATTGTAGAATTAATTATGCCAATATGCATAATGAAAGTGGACAGTAGGGTTTCATATTGTCGCTGGGCTATTAAAACCTTGTATCTCAAAAAACAAAGAGCGAGAAAATATTCTTATTTTAAGAAATTATGTGCATTGGCTTTGTTATTTGAACTTGAGAATGTGTTCGATATTAATGAATTATATTTTAAGATATGCAACTCGTGGTTATTAGAAGATGAATTGTGCCATAAAACTTGACATTTATCAAGACAAGACATTTTCACCAAAATTTGAGATATGAGGTTTTATAAATCAGCCCAGCAACAATATGGAATCATTCTTGTTCTTTCGTTGGTCAAGAATTAATCATGCGTAGTACAGAAGAAGGGACCATGTGCTGAAGTTGTAAGATTGCAATTCACAGAATGACATTCACATGACACTGCTGGCTTCAATCTCATTATCTCCATGCTCAAGTTGTGTCATTTGTTTTGATGAATTTATAGGCTTTTCTATTCGTTGTGCATGGTGATAGGATCTACAAAGTGTTATGGAGAAATAATGAATCTTTTCAATCAGGTCAGAGAAACATTGTGCTGTTAAGCCACTGGCTAAAATTTACCACGATTAAAAAAATGTGAGCTACATAATCCTCCATGTTCCAAGTGTCTTTGATAAGGTCTAAAAATGAACTCCTGAAAAAATTGCATTTCAAAATGATTATTTAGTTCTTTAAAGAAGTAAAAATTGTAAGTTGACCGGATTCCCCTGCCCATTTCTGCCCATTTCCTCCCATAGACTTACCGTGTGTGGATCTAGGCTATTTTTTACTCGCCCTGAGTATTAATTGTTTATTCATTCATATCTTGCCAGTGGCAGCATAAATTTCCAAACTTTTGTATTCTAGGGTGTTTACTTGTCCATTCAAACACTACTATGTAGCTGAGATAGCAAAGTTTGACAATTTTTAAATTTGAAGCTCCACAACCCATTGAGACAATACAACACATATTCTCCATAGACTCCAGCCCAAGATATCTTGTTTTTAATCTCCACCGTACCTGTTACAGAAAGTGGCATTGTCTTATGGTGAGTCCTAAGTACAAAATTGATTTCTTGGGTATTCACAAATCACAATAGACTAAACATGAAACCTATAATTCAAATGTGAGTGAAATTATGCAGTTAAAATTATTAAATTATGGTTAGAAAGCAAAATATGGGACAGTAACATGGAATAATCCCAACCCAAGTACAAAATTTATTTCATAAAATGGTGAAACTGATTAAACAAATCTTTATTCTGAGGATTTTAAACCAGTGTACAGCTTACATTCACATACTGGTACTACAGTCAGATTTGAAATTGGTCCATGCTACATGTTCATACATACATGTACTTCATAAAGCACAAATACATGTACACGTTGTTCAGTTACGAAAACCACTCAACTGGCCAGCCCTGAAATACTCATGTGTTTTCTATAATTGCTCTGTTCCAACTCGTCCTTGACAGGTTCAATTCATTATAGGTCCATAATACTAGGCTCAGCTCAGATAAAGCAGTACCAATTGCTTGCAGGTCCTTGCGAGTGCCAGTAATTGAAATGTAGCAGTGGAAGTAGCCAACAGCATTATAGACTTCATATCTGAAATAGAAAAAATAGTAACTAAATTTTACACACTTCATAACTGAAATAGAATTTCACAGAAAATCCTAAAATACACGTAATTTGGTACAATCTAACAAACTGACATACACATATACAAATACTATTTAAATGTGTTCAAATTGTAAAGGGGAGTGTTTTGTTTACAAGTTCGCGCATGTGAAATGTACTTATCTGCAAAGGCAAATATATAATATGTTCAGATACAACATGGATACAACATCCAAATATAGCCCCATATCTACCGTACCTTATACTCCTACAGTATATTTTTAAAGCCCATGCATGTGTAGTTGTTCAGACAATTTTTTTATCAGTCATGTACAAAGTATGGTATTGTTATCCCAGATATCAACAAAAAATAACAAACCTGAAGAAAATTGCTTACAATGATGTGATTTTCTTTTTTTAACTGACACTATTTCCTATGTCCAGCAAAAAATCAGGGGCCCCGATTCTTCTATATTTCACCAATTTCCTGAAAATGGAAACATTTCTAATAATATTATTTTCAGGCCATGAATAGATAATAGGCCGATACATGAAGGTCTATTTAAAAAAAAAAACATGATAGGAGAAAATTTCATTTTTTCACCATTTACGAAAACTAAACACTGCCTTTAAAAAGTAATCCATATACTCTGAATGAACTCTGAGTTAGAAAAATAATCATTTAGGGCTAGCAATATTGCATGGGCTCTGGCTCATCACGGTTGAACTAATATTCGGGCCTGATGCGCCTTCCTCTAGCTGTGTCTCCAGCGACCCGTGGAGGCTGCTTCAGCCTGGTTCAAGGCCTCGATCAGCAGTCGTGTATCCAGGACTTTGTTGTTGGGGGTAGGCAGTACTGTTATCGTAGGAAAAATCTCTGTCCCTATATTTTTTTAAAATAAACCTTGCCAATATCAACAATTATTGTGGACAAATATACGCCAACTATCCATCCAGATGCACTGATTTCAAACCCTGTCTTGCTTTACCTGAAAACACCTTCATCTCTAGTGCAATACTTCAAATTAAACAGTACTATTCATACATACTCTACCAGGAATGCTAATAAGTTCCACATTTCTAAAGTCCGGACATCACTGCATTTAATTCAATTTTTCATTAAGGTCCAGTCGTTTGGAATTCCATACCGGAAGACATTCGCAATGTAAATACTTTAAATGTTTTTAAGTGTAAATTTAAAAGGTATTTATTACAGAAGAACAATTTATCTACTGAATTGAATGTATTTCAAAAATGTAAATGGCATTGCATTTGTTTGTTAGTTGTTTGTTGGTTTGTAGTGTACATGTAGCTGATTAGTTTACTTGCTCATGTTATTTCTTAATCATTGTTTGGAATTGAATAATTAAATTTTTTTTTTGCATGTTTTCATATTATGTTATGGGTCGGCCTCACTATAAGGATTCTACTCTTTTTGGCTGTTTCCCCTCGATTTTCGTTAATGTTACATGCTAAAATGTTAACATTATGTTTATATTGTTCGTTTGTATTCTTGTTATTATCTGAGGAAATAAAATGAATTGAAATTAAAATCTAATCACAAATCATCTTACTTTCTGTCATCATGTTGGGAATGAATTTGATATGAGGATCTTACTAATGTACACATAGATGATTGACTATCAGCTATTGTCAGTAGCGCAGATTCACTGGCAATTTATCGCTGAGAGGCCAAATCAACCGTATACCAGGCTCAGTGCCCCTTTCTCTGTAATAATACTGCACTGTACTGACATATTTTAGTTGTAAGGTTGTAGACATCAGATCTCATATTTTGTCATGCATCTTGTACCTCAGTTTCCTTGATATACATGTATTTGTTCGTTCAAGAAACTTTATAATTGTGTTGTTTTAGATAACCAGTATATGTTTTTTAATCTTATCAATATGTGTTGGGGAAATCACCTTATAATCATAGCTTGCATATTTTGTTTTGTCTACACTATTTACCAAATCATCTAACTTTGTTTAGAACATTGATATTAAGTCATCAGTTTGCCACATTTCTTTTTTTTTGGGGGGGGGGAGAGGTGGAAAGTGGGTAGGGTTATTCTAATATTGTATTATTATGTTTGTTCTTTTATATTGTTATTGTAGTAACCAACGTTTTTTTATGTGATTTGCTAATCATACTAACAATCATTTCTAAACATTGTAAATTGACTTAATTTGTTAGCTAATAAAAACCAGATTATAACAAAAAAAAAAAAAGACTACCGACAGAAAGCACAAGCAGGCAGAATTGTTTTTGAAGAGGAAAAAAGATCCAGTCAGACCGGGCAGCACTCCAAAATCCTTCGTATTATCGTACGCCGTAGCACGTTCTACGTGTTCATAGCATACGTAATGAGCAAAACAACCTCACCTGTTTCAACCGAAATAAGCTGCTAACAGTTTTCGTCGTTGTGAAGACCAAATAAATAATGTCATATTAACGAGGAGAAAATGCTCCTTTCTGGCTCGATATAATCTGAAATAAATCTATTTTTCAGAAGCAAAATCTCTGTAATTTGCCGTTATAAATAATGCAATCTTTATTTTTTTTTCCTTGCAGCTGATTTTTGCTGCCTTTAGTTCGTTACTCTATTAGCGAGTCCGTGGAACGCCAAGAGAAATGTAATTTTTCTGAAAGCTATGATTATACATCTTCAACTATAAAATTCATAATTATGGCAATAATTTTCGAACGGGTCAGGTTCACCATGATAATAATATCATCAACATAATTTTCCGGCGGATCGAAATGCGATGGACCGGATTTCAAGCACGCGAAAACCGCCACGTTCCTTGGCAGCCGCTATTGGTTCACACTGCCATGACGCAAGGTTGAAAGCGAACTTTGTTGTTGTAGTAGGCCGTCGAGCGTCGCGAGGGCTTGTTCTCCTGCATTCGTAACGTTTTGGTTTTTTCTTTTTATATTATTCGTATTTTACCATATCAAAGTGCAGAAAAACAAATATCTGTACTTTGGACTGTAGTTCCGACACTCCCACTCCCGCACAACATAAAACGAAATGTAGTTTTTTCTTCTTTATTTTCGTAATTTTGAAGGAGATTTTTAATAGTCCCCACATACTCTGAATCGTGTAGGAGGACAGGGAGCTACCAAACTTTCGTGGGTGTACCTTGTAACTGGCTTTTACATACATATTATTGTAATTTATACATTTCATGCACGAGTGTTTGAAGACGTGAATTAATATACAATTTCTCATTTTGAAGATCTAATAAATATTCATGTATCAACTATTTTTTTCATCAGTTTGATCAATAACCTAGCTTCAATTTTTTTTTTATTTTACATTATTATTTTAATCAATTATGTTTTCATTTACCATGCCATAAAGAAACATGATAAAGCAAGAACTATGCGGGTGTTGTTGGGGGGGGGGGGGGTTTTGCACCCCTAACTCACAAGTGGTGGTATGAATGTCACTCATCCCTGCCCCCCCCCCCCCCCCCCGCCCAGGTTTTCAGGGATTTTTGTTATTGGTGTACAGTATACTCATCCCCCCCCCCAAGAATGCAGGATTGTTTTTTTGTTTTTAAGATTTGTGTGTGTATTATTTGAACATGAATTATGATTGACGCTCCTCTGACCAGCAATTCCCCCCCCGCCGCAAGGCTGAAACAAACAAACAAATCTGCACCTGTTTCAACGCAAATCAACACCCAAATGCATGCACCTTGAACCATACTGCCAGAAATGGAGACATAAAAACAATGACACAAAACAGTACAGGTACATTTTCTTTTCCATACTCTTTTAATATTTCAAATCTTCCAACGAAGGCAAGCAATAATTGTGTTTCAAATTTCCAACCTGCAGATGTTAGAAACATACCAATCTACAGTAATGAAGAATGAATGAGGTTACACAACTGGCAAAATCAGATATTTAAAGATCAAATTAGTTAATCTGCCAAATATTTTTTTGTTAACCACACACATAAATAAAAGACTGTACATACATGCTAACAACAACAACAATAAAAATAGGAATAATAAGAAGAATAAATTATCCCTAAATACACCTGTACAAGTTTTTCATGTTTTAGCAAATAACTAAGTTAAAAATACAGGATGTGTCCCTTTTTCTTTACAAATTATGGCATGGCATGTTGATATTGTTGTAACAGATAAAATACAGTTGTATCCACAAATAAAGTAAAAGGTAATATAATGTAATTGAATTAATAATAAAATGAATAAGAATAACACATACACTTTCTG
>JZLH01S0399461.1:15500-25756 GCA_001188425.1 Eucidaris tribuloides | reverse complement strand
ACTGACAGAAAACAATAACCTCAATATCCACCAAATGTTATCTGTTAATTAACCATTCCGTGATCAATGTTATCTGAAAGTTTGATTGTAATTGAGCTTGTCTTTGCGGAGATATAGCGAATATAGTGTCCGCAGATTTCACTATCCCCAAAGAAAACGGCAAAATTGTTCAAAAAGTCGCCCATTTTTACGTGTGCACTCATATGTAAATTGACCGGCACACATCTTATTCAAATAATTTTGTGCAAATTTATTGTTTAGATGAACTTAGTATTGTCCAGACTGCCTATTTGATACGTTTTGGAAGGCCAGTGGCTACAATCTATATCCAGACAAAAAACTTTTGACAAGTGTAGCCAAAATTTTCAATTTTTGAAGCAATTTTGCCAGTTAAAACCGCATATTTCAGAATATGCAAATAAGATGACGTCATTAACACAAGAATGAAAAATGATGTGAATATACAATTTCATATGGCTATAGAGGATGACAGAATGTACCTTTTCTCCAAGTTTCAGGAGAATTGAACAAGTTGTTACTGAGATACAGGCAATAATGTCTGCCCAGATTTCAGCGGCCCCTAAAACGAGGTAAACTTGTTGAAAAAGTTGTGATTTTACATGTATCCCAATATGTGAAAAGAAAACATAGTCTAAATGAGTTTTTTTCTTGTTAACATCTTTTTTCCATGGAAGGAGTCACCAATGACCAAATGGCACCCAAGTAGTAGGATCATAGGGGGGGTGCACGGTAGACCCCTCTGGCCCACGGACTAATATGCCCACATATTTGTGTTGGTTTTGTATTCATGTTCAGTCAGAGATGTTATTCTGGTATTAAATGCAAGATTCACCCTGACAACAACTTGGTTTTAATAAAAGCAGAACAATGTGAGAAACATATTAATGAAAGTTTGCCGAAAATCCACCAAAGAATAGCGGATTTATGAACTTTCAAAGCTTTAATTCTGTGATGTTACATACGAACAGCTCCCCCGTATGTCATGTAATATTAATTCAATAAATTGTCACTTTTCATTGGTTTATGATAATTGAATGTTTTGTTTTCATAGAAGCATGTATGAAATAACGTTTCTAATTATATATTGAATGCACATGTAACATGATTTCAATTTTCTAAGAAAATGACACTTTATGGAATTTATATTACATGACAATGGGGGAGCTGCTCGCATGTGACATCACAGATTTAAAACTTTGAAAGTTCATAACTCCGTTATTCTTTGGTGGGTTTTCACCAAACTTTGCATTAATATGTGATGCACACGCCATAACCCGGTTGCGTACGTTGTGACAGGCGCCTCTTGTGTTAAAAATGTACTTTTTCAGTTTATGATCGATGAAATCAGTGTGATGATGCAGAGGCTGTGCAAGTGCACAACAAAAAGCATAACTTACGAAAAAATAGGGTAAACATGAATTTAAATGTGTTATTTTCACCCTTATTTCATAACTTTTACATAATTTTGTAACCCAGGGTACAGTGCTGAAAAATAAATAAATAATTCAACAAAATGGCGAATTTCTAAGTTGTAGCCGGGGTATGGCGTGGTGCATCATGTTTCTCTTATTGTTCCGCTTGTATTTAAACCAAGTTGGCGTCAGGGTGGACCTTGCCTTTACTTAATAGTTATACTCTCTGGGATTTTTGTTGTGCCCATTTGCTTCCGTTGTATAGCTATGCTATGTAATCTGCAAAAAGATCACCACATATTCATATACTTGAAAATCTGTATGTTTTTAGCTCCTATTCTTTGTATTTGTTAATTTTTTGGCATGCAAAAGAGATGCCCTCGGCAGGATAATGGTTGTTTGCTATACCATGATTCTTTGAAGAGATGGGTCATCAACCACAGAATTTTGCAAACCACTTGATTCCGTTTGTATATTTGTATTCTCCTTTTTAAAAAATCAATTTTGTAGGGATTGCAGTATCTGCTGCACTGTACAATAGCGATAGAGTAAAATGCATTTAACAAAAACATCATGGAGTATGCATGATTGACTAGTCTAATATTTGTTTAACCCTGCCAGAAATGGTGTTAAAATAACAGTGTTAGTCAAAATATATTGAAACAGTTGGGTAATAGTTAGTTGATAAGTAATGTTCAAACAAAACAATACTACGGACATTACATAACAGGTTTTCTCTGTATTGTCAGATTATAGATCTGTGGTCAGACAATTAAAGCCCATTTATAAGTTTACTGTTGTTACTAGTGGTGTTGTTATTGTTGATATAAATATTGTTGTTTTAATCATTTTTATGACGTTCCTGACCTCAAGACTTTATTTCGAGATATTTCACGATCATGTATTGTAAGCTTTCTTAAAGAGATCGGTCTTTTTATTCAATTTTAATTCAGAAACTACTTTATTCTACTTACCTAGTCTTTCGGAGGAGACTTTAAGCCGTCGGTCCCGTGTAAGGGAGAACCACACCTTTTGCACGTTAAAGAACCTGCTTCACTTGTCGTAATGAGTAGGGAGTTATGCCGGTGAAGGAGTACATGTTTGTTACTGATAAATTCCTATTTAGCTTGTAAAAAATTAAAAAATTGTAATGTATAGGAGGGGATTTTAGTGATTAATGTGGAACTTTCTTGAGAAACTGACACTTATATGACACTTATGTGTTGATAGTGTCGTAAATTACCTAATAATCAATCAATCAAACAATGAACTTTTTGCCTGCTATGAGCCTATGATAGAATTTTGTCACAATTATTATCATAACAATTTATTGTTTTTATTCACCCTGGAAATCAATGTTGCTTACATTATGTTGATGAATTACCACTGTTTTAATACATACCTTGCAAAACTCTTTGAATCACAAAAAAATTAAGGCCAGAATATAGTTCTGGTCAATTTGACAACTTTTTCATCACTCATTCGCAAAATATGGTATTATTAGGTTAATGATATGATTGGAACACTTGAAAATGCCTCAAGAACCAAATAAGTTGAACATATAGGCGTACCAACTATACACCAGCTGCTCCCAGCTGGAGGGATTTGTCTTTAATTTGTTTACTTACGGAGAATCAAGCTTGAACATACTGGTATTTTATTTCTCTTGAGGCTCGAGAGAAATAAATCCAATAGAAAGCTACACTACAGCCACAAGGCATATTGACAGTAGTTATTTTAGAATGAGTGATTGTTTGAGCACAAGATTTTCACAGCAGAATCCTTGCATAGTGTACTTTATTCTAGAATAGTTTCAGCCCAAGTTGAAGACTGCCCCCAATCATGCTGTTTGCCTTTATCACATGCCAGACATTTGAAAACAACATTAAATCTGATGAAAATTGTTTAGAATGACATATTGCAGTAAATGAGCTGATATCACCGGTTACATTTCCTATGGAATCATTTTTTCCTGTTGAATGATTTATCAAAAGTAGAAGTGTTCCAAAGCACTTGATTTTCCAGGCATTAATAGCTGAACTTGGTTTACTTCACAAACACAATGTTCAGGAGGAGAAATAATTTGTCACCATTCACCAAAATCATACACTGTCTACAATCTACTAGATATTGAGTTGTATTATGATTTGGGCGTGTAAATCTCCTTTCGGGCAGGTAACTTTTCAAAGTTCCCTGCCCGACTGGCTAGCAGAAAAAATGGCAAGATCCAGTCCAGTAGAAAATGGTTTACTACTATACATAATATCAAAGAGCTATAAAAAAAATTCTCAAATAACTTGTAATTGAAACTTCATCACATTGATACAAAAAGAAATCATATAAATTAAAACAATTTTCTTTTTCCTTGGAATTTTCAGTGACGTCATGTGTAGGGCAAAAAATTTTACGACCTAGTTATTGATACCATTCATGACGTCAGTTAGCGTATTTAAATTGCATTCAAATAAACTTTTTAATGGCTTGTAATCTCTACCAGGTGTAATACCCTTTGTCCAGATCTTATAACCCACATGTAATGGTCTAATTCCTTCAGCTTTTATGCTTTCATGTGTGTGTCATCTTAACAGATTGGAAATTGAAACAGTCTTTTGACTATTCATCTGGCCAATTATGTAATTTTGGAATGCTGTGATTAACAAAAGAATGCTTATGCTACTGTACATTTACTGTACATTACGTTGCCACCAGGAACATAATGCCCTGTTTGCCCAGAATGTTCTCCAAGTTTTGCTAGGTCTGCCACGTTTTCTTATCTTGTCTCCCACCCCAGCATTGTCTCACGTCCAACCTGTTTTGTCCACGGTAGCCTGAAACGTGATTGCTGTGGCTGCTAGGAACATAATGTTAACATAGCACTACGGACAAACAACAAATAGCGTTTTGATTGTGAAACACAAAACAGTATGGACTACCGTACTTACAGATGATATCATCCCATATATATGGGGATGTGGCGCATAAAAAAGTAAATGACATAGTTAAAAAATATATAAATGAATAAATCCCTACAACTAGACAGTACTATTTTTTGGCCCTAAAACCAAAAAATCACTCTGTGTGTAGATACCTCTACATGTGATGAATTATTGTTCCTCATGACAATGACCTAGTCTGCATGCACAGACTTTATTTTGGCACTAAAATACTACAGCGCCTTGAACCAAGACTAATCTTGTTGGTCAGTGCTTGTGCTTCGTCCAGAGCAGCTATAACACAGGGCCTACCCTTACAAAAATGAACCATGGTAATACCATGGTTTTGACCAATATACCATGGTATTTTGGTCAATACCATGGTACTACATGTACCATGGTATTCCCATTGTTTAAGATTGTTAATTTTTATAAGGGTATGGAAGTACT
This sequence comes from Eucidaris tribuloides, assembly GCA_001188425.1. Classification (NCBI taxonomy): domain Eukaryota; kingdom Metazoa; phylum Echinodermata; class Echinoidea; order Cidaroida; family Cidaridae; genus Eucidaris; species Eucidaris tribuloides. Next base: position 20,940 of record JZLH01S0399461.1, on the reverse strand, counting down.
AGTTTGCAGTACATTCAGACCCTTTGATTTGCGTAGCACCGACGCGACAGCGTTTGAGCCTTCAACTTAGCACGTAACCAGGGTGGACCCCTGTTTGGCCCCTGAGGGGGCAACAGGTTGGGGAGGGCCTATGGGAATAATTTCTTTAAAGATAGACTTGTAGTCCCAATTCACCAAAGTTACCTGAACCTGTACACATTGGTTCCATCTTCTTTAACCCTTGCTCTCATTTCACCCCACCCCCCCCACCCCACCCCTCCACCCCTGGTTCTCAAAATGGGGGATGGCTGATGGTTTTAGGCTTTGGGTACCTTCTCTCTCCCTATCCACACCCCCCCCCCCCCATTACTCCATGGACGGTGAAGCTGTTCATGATACTCTAATGTAAAACAATGTTTTCTATTAACAAATGATAAGATACATGGCCAGACTTGCCTTGGTTTAAAAATTAAAGGCCCACTGTCAACAGTCAACTCAATCGCTGAGGGGATGTGACCTAGTGACCTAGTTTTAAACTACAGGCAAATGTTCACGAATATATAGACTGTTGTCATGCTATAGTCTACATATTGCAAGAGGAAAATAAATGCTGTCTTTTACCATACCAAGAATCCAAGATGGCTGTTTCTGTTGCATTATGGGTATCAGTAGTGCCCCATATTAATAATTTAAGTCAAAAGAGGACATTAATTGTTCCATTCCCTCATGACAGTGGACCTTTAAGCCCTGAAAAAAGTTTGCACTTCAAAACTGTCACTTATTGCTTTCAAAAGTGAAATCTATGAGTGACACATTTTTCATCTAAGATTGTAGAGTTAGAGTAAACTACCTAGTTGAGGATTATAAATATTATCAAGGTTTAAAAAGGTTATCATTATCATGTCTTGACAGTGACAGGGTAATTTTCTGAACTTGTGTACTGTGTGTATATTTATTTGAACATCATTTTACATTAAAGGTAAATGAAATGATTGGGGGTAGTCCTCCATTTGGGCTGGAAGTATTCTGGAATTAAGTAAACTATACAAGGATTCTGCTGAGAAAATCTTGTAGTCAAACGTTGAGTCATTCTAAAATAACAAATGTTAATATCCCCTGTTGCAGGCAACCTGTTATGTAGTTTCTATGGCTTCTATTTCAATCAGGGCTTTAGAGAATTAAAATAGTGTTATGTTCATGCTTGATTCTCCTTAAGTAAACAAATTAAAGACAAATCCTTCCAGCTGGGATATCTACTCCAGCTGGTATATATTTCAACTCATTTGGTTCTTGAGGCATTTTCAAGTGTTCCCAGACATCAAAGTTAGACAATTTAGTAATTTCAGTGTCCACAATATTAAAGATCGTCTTTAACTTCTGTGCCACCTTGTTACCTACTGGAAGAACCAAATTGTGCAAGAATGCTTGCAAGAGAAACTGCTTCTAACCTGATACAATATCTGTGTCATTCCTCCTCCAGAGTTGATTAAACTATTCTAGTTTTCCTTTGAACAATTCATCCTGCCCTATCACTCCTCTGTTAATTTTCTTCAAAAATTAATTGGCGGTGCCATTGATATGTATTTACACATTGCAAAACTATACAGCGTCTATTTGCACTGTGCAAGATAAAGCCAAAACCGTATTTACCGTGCTACCCGAATAAATTTCACGAGTTGGAAAGAAAATGAAGGTTATCACATCACATCTCGTTATACCGGTACAGGGATCCGTAGTTATCGTCAGGTACTCCCAAGATTTTAATGAGGAGGTGACTTTATCAGAATGTTACGACAGCACGTGGCATTGATTCCACGTATATATGGAAACTAATCTTGATGACGATAAGATAGCGCATTCTTTCGATTGTTTGTATTTCTCTCGATCTTACCATGATGTCTGGTTTGAAGCAGTTAGTTTGTATGGTCATCTGTTGTGATGCAATAGTACAATATTTTTTTAAAGTCCGCTTTCCTCAATTATTTTGTACTGGTGGTGACACAATAAATTCTTAATCATAGCGTACAGAGAATTCTGGCAAATACTAGAGTTATATCATAATATACAGTATAGGTGTTTAGTAGTATGCCTTAGAATAATGTAATAAGTAATGTTTACTTTGACAATGAATTGTGCAAATAGTCTCAAATAAGTAACTATTTGTTAAGTCGTTAATAGAGAGCAGAAGTGAATGCATTAAGCTGGTTCAAAAATATGGGGGGACAATAGTGAAACCATAACTCAGTGCACCTGCAGCTCTCCCTTTAGTAGAAACTACATGTAGCTACAACTAGTTGCATTGCATGCACCTAGTTCTACCATTGTCAATGCATATTTCTGAACCAGAGTGACATCACGTGATACTCTATTTATTGGTATTCTCTGTCAAATTCTGTGTGTATTCAAGCTGTGATAAGCGACTGCATGCTTGCTTAAAGGTAAATGACATAATTGGGGGTAGTCCTCAACTTGGGCTGATACTACTCTAGAATCAAGTAAACTATGCAAGGCTTCTCCTGTGAAAATCTTGACTTCAAACGTTCACTCATTCTAAAACAAACAATGTCAATATCACTAGTAGCATGGAAACCTGCTGTGTGGCTCTCTATGGGGCTTATTTTTATCCTACCCGGCAAAGAATAAGATACTCCTTTGTTTATGCTTCATTCTCCTTAAGTAAACAAATTACAGACAAATCCTCCCAGGTGGGAGATCCACATCTGCTAGTGAACAGCTGGTATATATTTCAACTCATTTGGTTCTTGAGGCATTTTGAAGTGTTGCCAATGATGTCACTAACCTTTAATCGTGACTAAACGTCCTTGAATTGGAATATTTCTCCTTTCAAATTGGATAGGGTTTTATCCATTATCATAAACAAGAAGGATGGGATGGTGGGAGTAAAGCTTTCATTGTAATCGGACCAAGGAGGGTTAAGGATGGAGTCCCAACTAGCAGTAATGATTCAAATGACTAACTTTTCTAAGAATTTTTACATAAGAATTCTTCAGGTGGCTTTGGCGTCTTTTATGTTCGATGTTCCAAGCTGCTAACTTCACAGGAAGACCTAAAGATGAGATGATAGTTTGCAGGGCAGAAAATAAAATTTTATTTTTCAGGGCCACTTTAATTCAGACCTGATCTAGTCATTTTAGTATGTTATACATTGAACCCTTGGAGGAAAATTAGGGGCTGTTTTGTAATTTTAGGGGGCTATTTTGTTAATTTGGGGGGCTATATTGCCCTCAACCCCTGTATATTTCCTGCGCTTTTAGTTGGATGAAATGACCGTGGCATCTGAGAAGTGTACATGTGTAATCTCATTCAGTCATTTGCATTTCAGTAGTTTCACTTTTCAGTACAATGAAAATTAATCTTCATCATAAAAGTTTTCTTTGCTTTAAAGATTGGGTTATTGATTTGCACGTACAAAAAACATCTATATGAATCAAATCAGCTGAAATCATATCCAATGTGAAGATTAATATAAATAAACACCTCTCATAGAGACTTGGGGTAAAATATTGAGTTTTGGTGAAAATCTGGACGGTTAAACTTCATCCTTTTTCCATTTGCTCAGCGAGCAAATTTTAAAAAATCTGTGACGTCAAATGTGCACGTGCCGTTCCAAAATGGTCCGATCAGCCGTTAGCCAAAGGTCGCGCAGGGCATAGCCGGTTGACCAATTAGAGCGCTCCACTCGTCTTGCTACGGTGCACAGTAACCGCGATTCGCATTTTGAGCAAAATTGAAACTCACAGAAAGAACAACATTCTGGTAACATGTCGTTATTAGTTTTTCTCATAAAACAACAAATTCATGACGTATGGATCTCAGACTTTCAACCCCAATCTTTAAAGATTGAGTTTGGGATTTGCAAGTCCATTACTTCCCTTCATTATCAATACCAAACGGTAGTTTAGTACTTACAAATGGTGTGTTGAAAGTTTGAGATCCATACGTCGTGAATTTGTTGTTTTATGAGAAAAACTAATGACGATATGTCACCAGAATATTGTTCTTTCCTCGAGTTTAAATTTTGCTCAAATTGCGAATCGCAGTTATGTGTATGTTCACATGAGAAGCGGAGCACACTGATTGGTTAAACGGCTAAACTCTGCGCGGCCTTCGGCTAACGGCTGATTGGACAATTTTGTAACGGCCCGTGCACATTAACGTCACTGTAAATTTTGAAGTTTAAAGGTATCGGCTAACATTTACCACAGTTAAAAAAAATCTGAGCTACATGATTCCCCATGCTACCATTGTCTTTGATAAAGTCTAAAAATAACGCCCTGAAAATATTGTATTTCAAAATGATTATTTAGTGCTTTAACAAAGTGAAAATCGTAAGTTGATCGGATTCACCTGCCCATTTTCTCCCATAGACTTACTGTGTGTACACCTACACTATTTGAACTCGACCCGATTTTTAATTGTTTATTCATGCCTAACTTGCCATTGGCAGTGGAACTTCCAAACTTATTTTTTTCTAGGGTTTTTATTTGTCCATATATATGATGCACCACGCCATACCCCGGGATACCGCGTTGTGCAGCGCCCTCTTGTGTTAAAAAATGTATTTTCTTCAGTTATGATCGATGAAATCAGTGGTGATGATGCAGAGGCTGTGCAAGTGCACAACAAAAAGGCATAAACTTACGAAAAATAGGGTAAAAATGAAGTTAAATATGTTATTTTCACCCTCATTTCACAACTTTTACATAATTTTGTAACCCAGGATACAGTGCTGAAAAATAAATAAATAATTCAACAAAATGGCGGATTTCTAGTTGGTACCCCGGGGTATGGCATGGTGCATCATATGTAGTTCAAATATCAAAATTTGACAATTTTTTAAATTGAAGCTCCACAATGTTAGCTATCACTTTAAATGTCCAGATTTTCACCAAAACTACTTATTCTACCCAATGGTTCTATGACAGGTGTTTGTTTATACTAATCTTCACATTGTGAACGAATTGAGCTGATTTAATTTATTTTGCCATTTTCTGATGTGCAAATCCCATACTCATTCTTTAAATGAAGCCACGAAGTTAAACAATTAATTGGTCAGACAAACTACCAGTACTAGTAGCCTCCAGTAGGAATACAAGTACAGAGCTTAATTGACAATATCCGTCCCTGGTATTCAGCGTGTATCAAAAAAAAGTAGACACTTAGAAAAAAATTATTAAAAATTGTTTTCGTGATTTTGAGATTATTTTTTTATATGAATATTTTACCTTGGACCTATGCTATCTGTTGACACTGTTGGTATTAAAAGTATTTCACGCATGAGTGAGCACAACCCGCTTTTGTGCAATCGGCCAAAAATGCATTTGCGCACAGAATTGTGTTCTTATAATCAATGTTTAATGCCTCACAGACCGGTGCTGGAGAAGCTCTCAACTGATGTGCACAAGGATTGAATCCTCAGCATGCTCAGAGAAGAGCTAAT
>JZLH01S0399436.1:10694-21631 GCA_001188425.1 Eucidaris tribuloides | reverse complement strand
GAAAGAGCTGAGTCTGCTCTTTCAGATGAGGTATAACACATGTAACCTTAAAGCCGTTTTTAAACCCTTTAGATGCTATAATGGTAAAATTTGGGGGGTACCCCCCGAGATTTTTCATTAATTAATTAAAAAAAAACTAAAGACATTCAGAATCTATTATTGCAGGGTTATGACTTTGGGGCATAAAGCTTTCAAATAACAAAAAATCCCCAAAACTAAACTTAGGCTTTAACTTATTTTATAATCTATTTCATCTATTTATGTACTTCTTCATTTCTAGTTACTTTTCATTATTCATTGATTTACAATTTGTCTGATATCTTCATCATATTAATCTCTTTAGTCAATTACCTCATTAAAAAATTTGTACATTTAGTTGTAAATTGTTATAACTTTGGGATATGGATGATTCTTTATATTTAATCAAATTCTTGGCATTCACATACGGTGTGCCACCTATCAGGTCAAATAGACAGGCAGAAACCCGCAATGTCTCATGGGAAATAGTAGATATCATGAAGCCTAGCTACTGTACATTTAATGTAAACAATACATACTGCTTATTTTCTTATGATATTTAGGCCATTTTTGCAATTATTTTACTTTAACCCGTTGGAGACGATTTGATTTTCCTATAAGACGTGTTTTCCATAGACCACAAACACAAGCTAACTCATACTTAGCAGGGATGTAGTCGAGGCCGGATTTTGCAGGCCTTGGCCTTGGCCTCGGACCGAGTCACGTGTACAAAGTCTACAGGAACAATATTTTTCCAGCGGCCTCATGACTCGGACCGGCAAATTACTCCAGCTGGTGTACATTTGGTTTATCTTTCAACCAGTTTGATTCTTAAGGCATTTTTTATTACTCCAAATCATGTCACTGAGCTTTAACATAGTTGCAAATTGATTACAAAACTTTTCAAGACAAATTACATACCTTCTTAATGAGTATCTCCACGACATCTCTGAAGTTGTTACTGGCTGCAACGTGAAGCGGTGTCTGACCGTCATCCTTCCTCATGTTAATCAGTCTTGGGGCGTGGGTGACTAGTTGTTCTGTAGCACTGGATGACAGAGAAATCATGCTTTAGATCTTTGTGTATTAAAGCCACAAGCTAACAATGACCACAGTTTAAAAACAAATGTGAGCTACATAATCCTCCCTGCTCTAAGTGTCTGGAAGGTCTAAAAATGAAACCCTGAAAAAATTGTATTTGAAACTGATTATTTAGTCCTTCAAAAACGGGAAAATCTACAAGCACTCAAGTTGACCAGATTCACCTGCCCACTTCCTCCCACAGACTTAATATGTGTAGATCTAGGCTATTTTATCCTCTACTGGAGTGGAAATTGTTTATTCCTGCAATATGTTTGAAAAGATTTTGTTTGAAAAGATTTTATTTACTGCATTTCATATTATTTTTCTCGTAACAATAACAAAAATAACAATTCATGAATTATGAACAATACATGCCAATTCAAAATACAAATATTTGATTCACAGAATAAATTGTCATAATACAAAGTAAATGAATTAAACGTAGCGTATGTATATAAGGAGTGATATGAGAAATAATACATTTATATGACCGAAATATGATAACACTTATTACTTAATGATGTGTACTTTGGCTGCAGAAGGCTGCCATTATAAGCGGGGCTGGAGTAGATGGACAGCCAAGGAATAATTAAATTTGTATTGTAATTCATGAGGGTAAGATGGGCCATATAATGATAGTAAATCCAGTTACTTCAATATAACGGAAGGGGTAAATGCGTTGTGGTGCATGTGCATGATATCTTGCCAGTGGCAGCATAACTTTCCAAACTTTTGTATTGTAGGTGTTTATTTGTCCATTTAAACACTACTATGTAGCTCAGAGATCAAAGTTTGACAGTTTTTTTTTTACTTTTAACGTGCCGAAGTTGCAGATCTGCACCAAATAATACACATAAAGTCCATAGAGGTGTTAATTTTCTGGCATGGTAAGAGTTAAATTAAAGCTTCACAATGTTAGCCTATTACTTTAACAGGTGGAAATTCATGTGCCACATTAATTTGATAGCATTTCATTTGAGTTGAAATAAGTTGTAATGATTGTGTGTTAGAAGTAAAAGGTAAAGGTAAAGGGTTTATCGTTTTGTACAAACATGTACAGTACATGTATGACTTTGTCCAAGGCCAAGGCTTGCAAAATTTGGCCTTAAGGCCAGCCTTGACTCCATCTCTGCCAAAAAGAAATGTCCACAGATCTTTTCAGGACTTCCATGTCTATACTTACTAGGCATTTCCCCGCAATGCTGCGTAGTGTAGAACTGACAAGCCTTTGTTATTACGGAGAGTGAGATCTGAGTTTTTCCATTTTACCAAGGTGGCGATGACGTCCCGTTTGTCTTTGTGAATGGCGTCATGTAATGGGAGATCTCCTGCCTTGTCCTAAATAAAGAGAAAAAAATTGAAATATGTCACAAAAACAATGAAAATGGCCATAAAAAATGTACACGAAGTGATGACAATTAACTAATTCTTGTGCCATGGAAAGAACATTGCAATGCATACTTGTGTGGTTCTATTTGCCAAAAAAATGATACTTTAATAATAATACGGCAACAGCCATAATGTGTCTCACACTATTTGTGCACAATCATTAGCAAATAATTTGTCCTATCAGTGCAAGAACGCTCTTAGACGCCCTTTCCCCATAAACCCGTCAGTGCAGAAGGTCCTTACAGGAACATGCACGCGAGTATACTAACAGCATGCAGTCATGCGCTTGTTCTATAAGGGCCTTTCTGCACTGACACACATGTTCCATAAGGGCCTTTCTGCACTGACAGGTTTATGAAGAAAGGGCGTCTAAGAGCGTTCTTGTGCTGACACAATGAATTCTGATCATCAGTAAAATACCAAGAATTATTTGACCCTTGACCTGAATACATGATCTTTAACCCCAAGATAACGTTGATGTTCCTGTAATGCATCTACCATCTAAGCTCACCAGCTAATGGTTGCAAACACAGAGGACCTGAAATCTGGAACTCTCTACCACATCATATTTTGCAAATTAAATCCTTCAACTTGTTCAAATCTTTCTTGAAAAAATACCTCATGTCATTTTACAGCTAATTGTATCTAGTTTCACACAGTCCCCCGAAAGAATGCAATATACCTGAATCATTAATAACATAATTAAACCACAGTGGTAAAAATACAACTCATACTCTTTTACTTGTCAAGATCTGAAATTCAATATACGTCAATGTTCACCGGGGGGGGGGGGGTAACGTCCGCGACGTTTACTTTACCTACTGATTATATATCGTAATATTATTTCTGTTAATCTGTTTATTAATGTCTGTTATCATTATGTTTGTGTACACTTGCAGTTATCGAGAGATCTGCCTTGTCAGGCTTTTACAAGCCTTATTGATCTCCTACATCTACTGCTATTAAAGTCTATGTTATTATGTATTGTAATCATGTTTTCTGTTATATGTGTTCATTTGCACATGTTCTACTTATTATTTGTATGTTTCATTTTTTAAAGTTATGTGAATAAATTGAATTGAATTGAATTGAATTGAATTGAAAGTTACTTGCAAGTAAATTTTAACATCTGACCTCGTTCACCTTTGGCCTAGTCCAATACATGATATTTGACACCCTGTAAGGTATTTACCACCCAGGTTTGGTTACAAACAGGCAAATAGTCACAAAGTTTTCAAGCTTTACATGTATAACCATTATAACACCACTAAAGATCCCTTTGTCTCCCTCCATCTCTGTAGCTCAATAAAAATGAATACCACAAAATGGATCTGACAGCCAATCACCTGCATATTACAGTTGCATCCTTTCTTCAATAGTACCTCCACACAGCCATGGTAACCCCGCCGGGATGCTATATGGAGACAGCTTCTTCTCTGTTTGTCGATGGCATTGATGTAACAACCGCTGTCCACGAGGTATTCAACAATTTTAGGCTCATTCCTAGAAAGAGAAGGAGAAAACTTGACTCAATCATGCATTACATTCTACAAATTACTGTCAAGCTTTTGCCTCCAAGCTTCTTAAATTCCCATAGGTAATAATGAGCACATCCAGTTCCTGTAACCCACGGGTTAATATCAAAGGACAATTTTTTAGTGATATATCTTGATAATATCTCAAAATGATCCTAAATTTAGAAATAAAAGTTTTTTAATAATAAAGTAGATAATTCCAATATCAGTAGTTAATTTGATCTGAATTAAAATAGGCTTTAATGATCACAATTTTAAGGCATTAATCTGCAGAATACATTTTGCATTTCCTCTGTATAGGTTTTTAGCTTCATTAGCATAATAAACAAATAAGTTAGATAATTTCATCAGTCCACGCAATCAATCAACCAATCAATCAAGCCTAATCAAAATCAATCAAGACAATCAATCAATCAATCAATCATCAATCAATCCAGATCAATTCAATCATCATCAATCAATAATCAATCATCAAGTCAGTCAGTAAATCAGTCAGTCATACAATCAGTCATCACACAGACAATTCAGGGACCGACCAAAGATGACTCATAATAGAATATAGGATTAGCCTAATCTTAAAAAGAAAAAACTTGCGAATTCGTAGGGATAACTACCCATATGTGGGCAATGAGATATGCAGTGTCTCATCGTTTTTTGATTTCTAGTGAATGGTTGATATCCCTCATGAAGCCTTGATGGCCGACAGCTGACTTCACTGATGGGCAGCATAACCTGGAGGGTTCGCGATCTGAGGACTTCAATATCAACTAAAGATGAAGGAGAATAAGAAAATATAATTATAGTGATGCTGCTTAGGCTTAAATGGACTAGTCTGACCATCGGTAATAATACACAGCGCATAGGGACATGCGATAACTAGCGTGTTGTGCGCTATACAAGAATGTGATATTAATTATCATATAATGATTATATGATGATGATGACAATGTGAGAATAAACGATGATTGCAATGAAATGATGATGATGCTGATTGATGATTAGGTTGATGTCGATGAATGATGATGAAAATGATGGGTGGTGTAGATGATGATATTGATGAAAAATTTGCAATAATATGCTGTACTTTACAAATTATTCTAGCAGAAAACATGGCATTGTTTTGCAATGTTTCACAGTCCTAAGAAAGTAGCAAATGAAAATATGTTAATATCTCAAGCAGAAAGAGAACAACTAGATTGAAAACCAGGGATGCTTTTCTTACATTTTTGGCCTTAATAAGTTATTTGTATTTTCCAGCGAATTGTTCATCAACAGCTTCTATAATATTTCATGCTGCAAAATTGTAAGTACTTGTAGCAAATAATCAGACTTGCATTTGAATTTAGTCCAAACTTAGTTAAGTAACTTTGCCATTAGGCCAGAATTTGAAATGCTCTGCAACGATCCTTCGTCTAGGTGTTCTCACATATGGAAGTAGGATAATTGTAGGTAACTTGGTTTGTTAAAATATTGCTATGGCACCTATCACTTGAAAGGCAGGGCTCTGTTTTGCATTCCTAAAAATTAACGTTTGTGTAAAAACACTGGTAGAGTGCCTCTCCCCGTTATAGAATCACGGTTATAACAAAATTCCTGTACAAACGAACTTGTAATTCAAGGTCGGCCTAAATTTATTAGATCTATATATTCTTTATGCGAATTTTAACTGTTCGTTTATAAACAAACATCTCGATACAACGAATGAAAAGCTGCTGGTCCCAAGGATCTTCGTTATAACGGGCAGTCACCTGTATATAGTGAATATACCTCTGAGAACGCTTAAGCAAAGTATTGGAGCTAAGAATCAGTTTTAAGTGGAATCATAGTGACCAATAGACTTTTGAGAAAATATGTCCGCATAAGAAAAACAACTCCTACATAGAACACACACTAAGCTACCATTGTTTTGGGAGATTTGTCCTAATTCCAAGTATTGAGTATTCTGATTCTTCAAGATTTCACAGCACACAGCGTGTCTCATCTTTACAAACTAGAGGGCATGAGTGATGGTTTGCTGTAAAGCAGAGACGTTGCAACGAGAATCTCTGCTTCAAGTTTGTGTGTTGATTGTAGAGTCAGATATTTTCCTATTAAATCTCTACTTTTTTAACCATGGAGACATGTTGATATCTTACCCCAGTCATGGATGAGCATCACCAGGAATCTGTTGATTCTTGGACGTGACCCACGCTCCTGGCTCAGCTTCCTCAATTCACGCGCCGTGTACTCTCCCTCCTCTCCAAACCCAAAGATCCAAGCTCTGAGTCCATCAACTGGCCATGGCATCTGGGAATGACAAGAAGAAATGCTACGATGTTTACATCATTTTGTTGGAGTCAGATGGCATTCATTGCACATGTCATGTAAACGTTTACAGAACATATGCGAACTGCAAGCTACAAAATATAAGCACTTTATAAACCTTAAGGAACATCATCAATACATCATCATCACTATCATTCCTCAGCATCATTATTATCAATCACAATTATACATGCATATCCATGCATCCATCATGCATCATCGATCATCATCATCATCATCATCATATCATCATCATCATCACAATTCATCATCATCATATCACAATAGCAATACCACCACACCACCACCACACCATCATGCATCATCATTATTATCATTTAAAGTCATTTTCCCACTCTTGGGGTGAACCCCATTTTCTGAAGGCCGCATCTCCAACCTTGTGTGTGTCTACTGGATGACAGCAAATTTCTCATGTAAATGTGAATTTATATATAATGATTAACTTTTTTAAATAGTATCTAACGGAACAGTTTTGGACCTTCAGCTGGTGTATTCACCAAAATCACAAATGCAGTCTCAAGAAAGCAAGCGGTACCACTGGTGTAGCCACCCATTCGTCGTCAAATTCTCTCTGTATACTTCAGGTAACAAGGTTACATGTTCTACTTGCAATACATAACTTTACTCTTTGGGCCAGTTTATCGAGCCCGTTGCTGGTTACACTGCGCTTGAAAAGGCCTGAAATGGTTCAGACTCATCTCTGAGGTGTGTCTGACAATAACATTTGGGCCGACTTCCTCTAGTCGGCTTTGTGGTTAAATCAGCAAAGATTCTGTTCTGAGACTTGTTTCAAACGTTTTTGGATTGGGTGGTTGGGCATCCAGGTCTAACTAATGTAGGACTCCACCCCCAGGGTCTCTGTTCAAAACATCGTCTTCTATGTTGTCCCTACTTCCACCAGGATGATGACAGGCACGGGTTAAAGGTCAGTTTCTGTTTGCCGTCAATTGGTGACCGTGAATGTCATCCGTCCGAGGAGATCCTTTCCACACACCGCATTGTTACCAAGAACCTGACGAGGCAGAAGAAAAAGATATCTTATGAGATGATACAATTTTGTGCTGTATACTGTGTGTTTTGAGTGTGAGGGTAGGTACATTGGAGTGTCTGCATTTTGTAGAGTTTACTGTGTTGTACTGTTTTCGATTTATGTTTATGGTTTATACAGCAGTGGTTTGTTTGTGTTTTGTGGTGTGTAGTTTGTTATGTGTTTTGTGTGTGTGTGGTGTGTGTGTGTCTGTCTGTCGGTTTTGTGTCTGAGAGTTACATCAAGAGGGACACCTACTGGATGAACATTTCATTTATACATAATATTATTTCAATGTAGAACCGTCCACCTAGAAGATCACTGATTCACACAGACATGGTAGATGGGAATTGATGTCCTAATTTCTTTCTAATTGATATCAATGAGATGTAATTTTAGCTATTACGTTTGAAGCATTAAATCCACACTTAACTGAACTGAAAGTCAAGCAAATAGTTTTGTGACTAACTACTGTATGGTTTGTGTTTTTCATGAAGAGGATGACTCACTTGCAATTCATAACCAAGTTGATGAAATATGTTAACGGAATTCAAAGATAAGAAGCAACTCTTTACAAACAGAATTCATTTAATTGTGATACTGAAATGACTAAGATAAAAAATAAAATAAATATATAAGTGAAAATTACAAACTGAAAGACAAGATAATTCTATTTGGAAAATGCGACGCAGCTTACATGTACCTTATGTGTAAATTTCAGTCCACTCAGGACTCATAGCGCAGCCTGCAACTGATCGCATGTCCCCTATGTATCCGATATCTTGTCTCCACATGAATTGTGTCCACCTGCATAGCAAGCCAATATTTCAACAATGTTGTACAGCCAAATTATAGTTTTAGTGATCAGAATAATTTTCATGATGTATAGAATTTACACATCCTTGAAATTCAGAGAACTGTTACCCCAACTACTCAAAAATAATTTTTAATGACATTGTTATTTTTAAATGATCGGGCAGGAAACATACATTGAATTAAACATCTCCTAATAATGGCATTAACATTGATGTCTTCTGAACATGGTGATTTGTTTCTAGAATTAAAAGGTAAAACAATGGCAGCAATTTGTAGACTATTATGATCGACATGTTCAATCTAAATCACTAGTTCCAAAGATAATGTGCTTGCTGAAAATCATTCTCAAATTACTAGCCAAATAGAAAATTGCCTCATTGTATAGCACTCAGCTATTCAGCAGGGGCTGTATCTGTACCCTTCACATGTCAGATGAAGTTGAAAATAAAACAATCTCACAGTGGATCATTGCATGTAAAGTGCGTGGTCATTGGTAAGGCCCATGCCACATTATAAGATGTCTCAGATCAGTAGGAATGCCCCAGCATTAGTCGCATTAGCAGGACCATTTTGTCTCCCTGTCTGATCTCACTCAGGTATCTCATCGAATGAAATCAGTTGCCTGTATTGTGCCGCAAGTCTTTACTGGTGTCCATTTGAGGGTCAAGCCTGCTAGCTCTCATTTAGCCACCATCGAGCCCAAAGATTGAGCTCGCCAAAGTTTACTTAGACTACTATGTGGATTTGAATAAAATGATATTGTCGAGCTGGACACCAGTGGTCGGCGTTTGAGTCCCAGACCGAATTTAAGGGGGTCATTACTCTAGTCCAACACATTAGATTATTGGGTATTGTTTGGTCGTCTTGTGTGCCTGTATATTCTGCAGTGGCGATGCGGTAGCATTTGGTCTGTATTGCGCGCGCAAATTCCTTTCATTGCGCAATGTATTGTTATTAACATCATTGAGTGCAGTGCGCGAACCTATGGCACGCGCGCAAGGCGCTATATCGGGTCCGTTCGCTGCTAGCGCATTTGGAAGTCATATCATGTCCACCAAACGCCGAAACATACCCACTATTTATGTGTGGGTACTAGTAAATGAACCCTTAAATTCGGTTCTGGGTGACCAAACCCGACCACTGGTGTCAGCTGACATATCTTTTTCAATCACATAGGGATCTAAGTTAACTTGAGGTCCAATTTTTGGCTGATGGGATAAATGAGAAGTAGCTATAGCTTCCAGACTATTTAGGAAGTGTCTGAGCCAGGCCTTACCACATACACGGATGATACTGGGATAATAATTAAGTGTCAAATTAATCACTAAGAGATGAATATATTTCAGATATATTACAAGGCTAATTGAATCAAGACTCTTTAGCATATGGTTATCATATACCAGAAATGAAATTGATAGAAAAAATTATCCTCTGACCTTTTGTACCGCGAGACGGGTTGACTTCGACCTGTTTGACCTCCATGACTTTAGTGCCTAGATCCCTTGTTTCTGTGACTTGAGTGAGTGATTCAAGTTTCCCTGTTCTCTGCAAATTATATAAGACAATATATCACGAATTATAGTATATATCGCAGATTGATGTTATTATCACAAGATTACTATTAATTGCCCTTAGACATCAAAACTTTCATGATGTTTTTTGTTTTATTTTGTTTTAGTGTAGTTCATTAGCCTGGCATTTTTTGCTTTCTTCACCATATAATAGATTTTGTTGTATCTTGACCAAAAATACATTAAAATCTGATAAGCATTGTTGAGTTACCTGTAGTTGGTAATAGAACGCAGAAAATGGACAATAGATGGACACCCGAAAACATGGTGCGGGCAGAAGGTAAAAAAAAGGTATAAAAATCACCCCCCCCGCCTCCCTTTCCGTCTTTAAAGTGATAGCTAACATTGTGAGCTTTCAATTTGAAAAAAACTGTCAAACTTGATCATCTGAGCTACACTAGTAGTGTTCAACTTGACAAAATAAACACCCTAGAATACAAAAGTTTGGAAATTTATGCCCTTGGCACTAGTAAGATATGAATGAATAAATAATTATACTCGGCGAGTAGAAAAATAGACCTAGATCGTACATCACAGTAAGTCATGGAGAAATGGGCAGGTGACATCGGTCACTTACGATTTTCACTTTTTAAAGGAAAAAAAAAGTTAAATAATCATTTGAAATACAATTTTTTCCAGGGCTCATTTTAGACCTTATCAAAGGCACTTGATCGTGGAGGATTATGTTAGCCATATTTTTTAACTGGGTAAATGTTAGCCAGTGGCTTAACGCTATTTAACTGGGCCATTTAGACCAGTTTTTCCACTGGGGGGGGGGATCATTGACCCCCCCCCCCCCCCCTCAGATCTCGCCACTGATCGCATGATCACCGCGAAAATTGCACGCACAATAGAGCTGGATAAACTACAAGACGTATAGTAAAATTTTTCACAAAAATATTTCTTATATTTTTTAAGTAATTAACCCTTGGCTCGATGCTATACGGAACTGTGTTGTATTGGAGAGACCGACTCGATATGCAGGTGTTGACTTTGGGAAGGAATATATAACCCATGTTTTTAATATTCTTCCAACAGGAAATGTTTTTCTTTACTTTTAATACTGGTCAAAAATTGCGATTTTTGCGACGGATGAAGTAACTATAACCTTTACGTTTTATCCAGTGTTTGGACAGAAGCCCGTCGCTTGAGAGTGCAATGCATCGGCTTCTT
>JZLH01S0399405.1:2498-13185 GCA_001188425.1 Eucidaris tribuloides | reverse complement strand
TTTTACTAGTTTTTTTTTTAATTTCTTATTTTGAATCAAAGTACATGTACACAGAAATCTCATATTACAATGTTAATGAATTTCAAACAATCACATTTTTGCAGTCGTTAACAATATTTACTTTTTTAAAAAGGTGCTTGTGTACATTTTTGGTAAAAAAAATTATTTACTAACAAGTAGAATTAACTTTATAAATTTCATGAATGTGCATTCTCTTAAAGTGATAGGCTAACATTGTGGAGCTTCAATTTAAAAAAATTGTCAAACTTTGATATCTGAGCTACATAGTAGTGTTCAAATGGACAAATAAACACAAATTTTTCCATATTTGCAAGATTACAGCTTTGGAATTCTGCAAAGATCAACTGTGAAATTAACTACTCTCAAAAGAAGTCTGCTTGGTCACAAACTACATGTAAAATCATCTGTGTAAGAAATCTGTGAAACACATGAGACATGAAATGTGTTTTTGGGCATTACACATCTTTAAACTTATTTCAATCAAACTAATAATTTACATGTAAAGGATTAAACACTATGATTTTTGTAATGATATCATTGCCATAAAAAGGGGAAACCACATATCACTCTTTTTTGACAGGTCAGTGAGAATTGCTTAATTTAATACTACTTAGAATATTACACACAAAGTCTATGGGATTTGTTACAATGTTACTGGGAGGGTTAAAGGTAAGTGACATGATTGGAAAACTTGAAAATGCCTCAAGAACCATATACCAACTATACACCAGCTGGAGTGGATCTAACTGGAAGGATTTTTCTCTAATTTGTTTACTTAAGGAGAATCAAGCATGAACATACTAAATTTTTAATTCTATGGGGGCACAATAAAAAAAGGACCCATAGAGAGCCACACAGCAGGTTGCCTGCCACAAGGGATATTGACATTAGTTATTTTAGAATGAGTCAACGTTTGACTACAAGATTTTCACAGGAGTTCACAGGAGAATCCTTGCATAGTTTACTTCATTCTAGAGTAGTTTCATCCCAAGTTGAAGACTACCCTAATCATGTCGTTTACCTTTAAACCATGCGGTTAATACATGTACTTGTGCAAGTCACAGATACACAATGCCTAGGTTTTTACCCCTCTGGTTATACATGTACGTACACTGCGCCTACTCTGCAATGAACACTGTGGTTATGTGTGCGAAAGGAATTGAAAAAAAATATATACACATGCAACCTTGAAGACAGGCTAGGTCAATATCGACACGTAATGGTTGTATAAATGCTAGCACACATCACGAGGACGGCCTAACTGGATTAACGACTATCTCCCCGCACATGAATGTGGGACAAACGAACTTGCTGTGTGCTGCGACTCGTCTGATAAAGATGTACATCAACACGGTGCTTAAAGGCATCGTTTAACAATGTTTCAAGTTTAGAAAAAATAATAATTGGGCTAGAAAGTCTACATGATTCCCCACGCTACCAGTGTCTCTGATGAGGTCTAAAAATGAAACCCTGAAAAATTGTTTGGAATTGGATCAGGGAGGAAGGGATTTCTTTTTTCTACATTTTTTTCAGGGTAGCTGAGCACTGGATAAGGACGTCACAAGGAAAAATATTATCAGACGGAACAACCAGTTGTGTGAACAGCTTGTAAATCTTTCTCCAAAAAAAAAGATGAACAGGGTTCATGGTGAAGTTACATAGCCCTGTCAAATACCGGTATGAAAAGTTTGTTAAACTTTTTACAAGTAGGGCAAACGACAGAACTAAGAGCATACAAAGAGAGCAACAGGGTTAGAAAATACATACATAGACATTGACCAGCATTTCGTCAAGTTCATACAGAATTCACTTGGTCATGCCCAAACATAGTCTAAGTCATAGACTATGCTCTTTAATTTACCCCAATCCCGAGCGTAGGAAAGCTAGTCTAAGTGCCCAGACTCATACATGTACCTTCGTACATGTACTAGTCTAAGTGTCTATACTGCCTTAGGATTAGGGTGAAAAAGAGAACAGTCTAAAACTTAGACTAACCCGAACACAGACCTATACAAAAATGTATGATTTCGATATCTGGTTGAATCCATTTGGCTTCTTGCATACACATATTAGTATGGAACAAAGCACTTTTATCAAGTTTGGAACTTACCACTATCAACAAAAGGTAAAACTAGACTATGATTTGTGAGATATAGTATGGCATGATGAAATCTTTAAAGATTGTGTCATTGATTTGCACGTCAAAAAACATCTATATGAATGAAGTCAGCTGAAATCATATCCAATGTGAAGATTAATATAAATAAACACCTCTCATAGAGACTTGGGGTAAAATATTGAGTTTTGGTGAAAATCTGGATGGTTAAACTTCATCCTTTTTCAAATTGCTCAGGAGCAATTTCAAAAAATCCGTGACGTCAAACGTGCACATGCTGTTCCAAAATTGTCCGATCAGCCGTTAGCCAATGGTGGCGCAGGGGTTAGCCGTTTAAACCAATCACTGTGCAGTCCGCTGGTCTTGCGACGGTACACGTACAGTAACCCGCAGTTAGCAAAATTGAAACTCACGGAAAGAACAACATTCTGTAACATGTCGTTATTAGTTTTTCTCATAAAACAACAATTCATGACGTATGGATCTCAAACTTCAACACATCAGTCCATTTGTAAGTACTAGTTTGGTATTGTTAATGAAGGGAAGTTATGGACTTGCACATCCCGACACAATCTTTAACAACATGGACTATTATTCATCAACAAAATAATCACCAGTTCATCGACCGATCGTACAACTACACCACCATTTTCTTAAATGTCATAACCTCAGCCCACATAATGATATTTCTTCTCTTCCAGTATAATGACCTCAAGGGTAAACAACCTTTATGATCAAACACAGCCCACATAAATAAAAAATACATTGTACTGTACAACATGTGATTCATCAGCTCATTTGGGGTGACTTTAGCTAGATGTAATAATCCAAGAGTTATTTCTTTGTAAGAAGATTTTTATTTTCTGTGTTTGTTTGGTGATTTCTTTGTATCACAATAGAAGTTGTTCTTCTTTCCTTGTCTTTTATATTCAAGGGCAATACCCTATCACATGAATGAACACACTTGTATGCAAGTGACATTACGGGAGACAGGACTGGAGGAAAGGGAATGCCAAGTTGATTCTGAGATCATTGTGTGACTATGCAAAGGCCGTTAACTGTATATCGTGTGTTTATGCAAAGGCCGCTAATACAATACATAATGAATACAATTAACGGCCTTTGTACAGGAACACGACATATAGTTTACGGCCTCTGCATAGGCACACCATGAAATGATGTATGTTTTGAAAGGTCATTGGACTGCAACAGTAACATAACACTCTGAAATCACAAAAATTGATCAGTCTTGTTGACATTCTAAACAACATTCTTAAAAGTTCATTTGCAGTACATGTACATGACATTCTGATGAAAGACAGGCATTGCAACTCTTGAAAACAAAAGAAAATGAAATATCAGGAGACTTCAAACAATAAACTCACTGTTCATTTGAATCATCTTCAATAATTCAGTAAATACTAATAAAATCTCTGTTTGCAACAAGGAAACAACTCTTATAATACCTGCATGGTAGATTGAGTGATTGATTACCTGATTTATGTGTATCAATTAATTAATTAATTTATCTTTATTTATTTAAATGTAAATTTATATTTATTCATATCATTCATTTTCGGGGTAGGGTCGAAATCAAGAATTTTTGAAATATAATCAAACACAAAGGGGCTCAGGTTTGATATTTCGTTAACTTACAGATGTCATTTGATTGAATGAGCACTACATGTACATGTACACGTAATGTACATTAGAGAGTATACAGTATGTAATTCTGTTTTTCCTTGTTGGCCAAAATAAAATTGGACATTAGTTTGAACCTAAAGCGAAATTGACATTGAAATAACTGATACGCAACATCATGTTTTCGCTTTGTGTATGGTCGCCGTAAACCAGTATCTCTGATTAAGGTTCCGACAAATGAAAAAACAACTTGTCCCACAGACGAAGCGCAGGTTAGGTGCACTGTACAAATTTACGACATCAACGTTGTGGTATTTTCAACACTCTAATCGCAAAAATACTTATGCATTCTCTAATGAAACTCTGGATTGCAAAGGTCACGAGTAATATACCTGCACTGTGGGAAGTGAAGTATAATTTGATACGCTTATGCCTTGAATTTTGATTTATTTCGCTGCCACGTGATGGGGAAAAAACACCCCTAGAGGTTTGTATACCAACATCACATAATTAAAGGGAAGTATCATGTCCACAATTCTCACCATCCAAGGACATATAATGCATGTCATTTATTTAGACTGATACTCCATGAATATTACTCAGCAACAGAGATGATTCAGCTCTTTGCAAAATGGGCAAACAAACAAAATTCAACACAGACATACATGCACTGAAATATACACATACATCCCTACATACATAGCTTCTTGACAGTTGACAAAATGTAGCGAGTGTGACAGACACATGAAAAAATTACGCAAAACATAAAGAAAATTGAGCTGGAATAAATAATTAATCTGTTTCTGAATCACACCTCCAGAAAGACATATACATGTACACCAATTGTTGTCTGTTTATTATTTCACAGAAGGTTCCAAGATCATGACTATAAATGAAATGATAGTTTCATTTGTGTAGTATACGTCTCGTCATGATGGGTCTTAACCAAGACCAAGAAACAAAACAGTCAAAACCAGGTCTGGATCAGACCACCAGTGCTACGTGCATGTACACATACATCCTACATGTTGATCTAATGGATCCCGACAAGATTATCTCAATTTCATCAGCGGACAAGTTTGCAATCATCTTTTAGGTCTGACATTTTTGTTTGTATAATAAACCTTTACACACATTAAGTTACTACAAAGTACATGTATTTCATGTTTCATTATATTTCCCTCATCACCCACTTAATTGAGCTAAAGATCTACACTCATGGAAAAATCAAACGTCATTATATTCTTCCTTTTTCAAAGTAAAGTAGTAAACACTGTAATAACAACACCCCAGCACTGAACAAATCACTGCAAATTTAAACATGACAAAAGCCTAAATTACCCAATTCAATGAAAACAAACACATCACAACATCATAAACTTAGTCATAATAGCCTACATGTCAATTAACTGTTTCCATGAAATGATGCAACACAAATATTAAACAGCCCCACAGGCTACAAAAATTCACAATACTACTGTTCTAAAAACAGGTAAATTCTGGTTACAGAGCTATGAGTATGAGTGCCAAGTGCCCTGCCAGAAATGTTGACAACTAAACCACTGGGAGACTGCAGCAGAGAGAAGATACCTACAAGAGTTCATGGGAGAGTTCACATAACTCCCAAGCAGAGCTAGGTTGAGGTTGAGGTCACTCTGCCAGCCTGTAGTCTAGGTCTCAGACCCAACTGGGGAGAAATTGAAGTGGTCATTCATTTTTTTTTCTCCAGGAAAGGGGAAACCTGACTATATGGATGACTCATCTTAATATCTTGGTGTCAAATACTCATTTACCTTTGTTTATGGTGTTTAAAGATGAAATACTTGATTTGCAACTATTTTGCATAATATCACAAGGGTCCAGCCAAAGATATGAGCCACAATTTTACATTTCAAATTCTCACAAATTAAGAGAACAGTGTAGCGTAGGAAATAATACTCAGGGGCTGAGGGCGATTTAGCCCTCCAAATTAATAAAATAGCCCCCTAAAATCGCAAAACAGCCTTCAATTTTTCTAATAGGGTTCAATGTATAACAAACTAAAATCACTGAATATAAAGGCATGAAAGTAGCCCCGAAAAATACAATTTTATTTTCTGCCCTGGAACAATGTCAAGTACATTTCAACATTATCAAAACCCATAATGTTCACCTTAACTACAGTATGTTTGTAATTACTATGTCTTTTACGCAGGTGGATAGCCTGCAGTCTGTGTGTGAACAGTGTGGGTGTGATAGCCTGTTATTTGCACTTGCAAAGTATGTGTATGTGTGTTGTGTGTTGTGTGTTGTGTGTGTGTGTGTGTTCGATATGTACAATAGTGTGTAGGCTTACCTGTGTGTACTTGCAGTCTATTCATGCAATGTACTGCAACAAAATTTATGGAGAATTGTCCAGATACGATACAACCTTGACTTTTTGCTTCATTTCCAACAAGTCTGAATTTGACTGACTGGTACAATATGTAATGTTTGTAGGCCTACTGATAGACAGAAATGTAGGACTACATGTTATTAGTTTTATAGTACCAAGAAGTACATGTAACAGTAAGTCACATAATACTGGTACATGCTGCCCACATTTTGTTGGTATAGAACAAGAAGGGCACCATAGCTGTACAAAGTAGGCCTATCTAGTGCCCTTCTGGTTCTATAATGACAACAAGGGGTGAACAATTTGTTGGAACTGTGAAAATAGACTAGTAAGAAATCTAATTTCCGTGTTCCACTGGAGCACCCGTATTCATACTATTCTAAGCACACCCCCCCCCCCACACACAGACACATACACATGCACATAACCTTTTAAAACCTATTTGCCCATATTCCCAACTTAGGCCCGATTTACACCAAAAGGCCGTCCCGAGGCCGGCCTCGGGCCGGCCTAAATTGGAGGCCCGAGGCCCGCAATTTTGTGCATTTACACCAAATATTAGGCCGGCCTAAAGGCCCCCTTTCCAAAACTCGCCGCATTGTGTCTCCCTATATTGATGCAAAAGCAGGATTTTTTTCCTGCGCGACATCAATATGCACGCTGCACGTATAACATCCCTACATAATAAGTCTCTCGTAAGGGAGTTGATTTAAAAAAAAAAATGTTAGAAGACTGTGAAGTAATAAACAGCAATAATTTTCATATCGTGTAATGTTGATGTTGATACAACATTTCGTAGCAACACTATAAAAAAAAGAAAATACATAAAACGGGTGTAATAGTTCATGTATTTTATTGTCTTTTTTTCAAATTTACGATGTGTTTGAAGCTCCTTGGTTTGATTGGTTTGATTCACGGTTTACCTGCACGCTACATACACCGGAAGTACGGTACTGGCATTGTTTGGGCATTGCGTATTACGTAACATCGCCGCATCGCGTGGTAAATTGGGGGCCCGAGGCCTCCTTTCCATTTACACCGAATATAGGCCGGCCTCGGGCCGGCCCGAGACTACCTCCAGAGGTGGTCCCAAATCGGGGAGGGCCTCAGGCCTCCTTTGCATTTACACCAAGCTTTAGGCCGGCCTCGGGCCGGCCCGAGGCCGGCCTAAAAGCTTGGTGTAAATCGGGTCTAAGGTAACTGAACTTTAGAGTCCACAGAAATAGCACTACAGGCAGTAGATTTCTGAATTAACTGTGCAAAGTATGAAATTTAAGATTTTGAATTCATATGGCAAACATTTAGTGTGTTGATTATAACTGTCCATACAGTACATATTGTTTTATTTCCACCAATCAGAAATCAAACTTTTTCATTATTTTTTAAACAAACAGTTTACTAGTTTAGCCACCAGTTTAAAGGCAGGGAATCTCATTTGCACCCATCCTGTAAAGCATCACTCGTGCTGTTGAAGGTTTCTTCTTCAGGCATGCAAAAGAGATGTCCTGCATTTGCATTGTGTCTGAGTAATGAGTATACATGTACATGTAGTCTCGATTCCAGACAGACCCTGCAACTTTTTCTACCTCCGAGTAGCAGTGCGGGTGGCGACAGCAGTCTAGTTCAAGACAGTTGACTGATAATAGTAGGCCTAATTTCTCTAGAAAATAGGATAAGTTCTTGTGTCTGGAAGCCAGACTAATGTACATGTTACGCTGTCCTCCAGCTGACCACTAATTTTACTGCTCCACATTTGTACATTAGGAAACATTTTAGCATACCATTCTACCTCCATGCCAAAACTATATTACCTACAGTGTAGGGTACTGGTACATACACGTACACGTAATAATGTCTTATCACAACCACATAGTACGTGTATACGCAGGCCCACATGTACTGTACACTGTCCACTGTGCACAAACCTACATGTACATGTACATGTACGCAATGAGCAATCACAGAACTGTTAAAATTCCAAACCTCCATCGTGACATAATGCTTAGTCACAATAGACATGACAAAACTTTGAAAGGACAGTGTGGAGGCATTTTTGTTACCAACAATTTATTCTTCTTCCAGGGGCCAGCTCATCATCACGGGCCACTCTCTCATGGCGATCTGCAGGGTGACTAAACCTTTAACTATCACATGATTGCCGAATATTCTTACTTGGAAATGGATGTCTCATTCTGTTCCTCTCTATTTGTTTTGTCTTTTTGTTTCTATTCAGTATTATATATAAAGATGATCAACACTTTGTATCCTACATGTATCTGTTCACGGTGACTCATGTCCTAGCGACATTTCACTTCATTTGAGTTGAAATACATTGTTTTACCCCTGAATAAATTCTCCACATTTGCAGGGAAAAAAAATGTATAGTACATATAAATTCTAAGAGTCATGGCAATAAGCCAGTATTGCACAATTTGCACACATGCACAGCAAAGGTCAGTTACATGTACAACTTACAAGTAGACATTTAAAGGCAGTGGATCTCATTTGCAAACATCCCCGAAGACCAGGAAAAGATAACCCATGCCCTTAGGCTATTGATGAAGGGCATTTGTGAAATCTGGGGGAGAGTAATTGCTTAGAATTGAAAAAATGCCGAAAGAACAATGTACCGTTTAGTGTGACATCTATGGTAGGATTTTTTTTCTCGCGAGAAAAAAATTCAAATCAGAGTCTAACGGTCACTATAATTCCACTAAAACTGAGTTTCTAGCTCCTTTATTTTGCTAAAGGTTCCCAGATAGCATTTTCTTCTAAATGCCACTGTATTTACACTGTTAATTTTTAGGCATGCAAAAGAGATCCACTGCCTTTAAGCCGTTGGAGACCAAGAACAAGATATCTCAGGCTGGAGTCTATTATGGAGAATGCATAGTATATTGCCCCTGGGATGACCAAACCTCATGGTGCACCACGCGTTACCCCGAGGTACCGTTGTACCCCTGAGTATCACGTTATGTAGAGCTCTCTGTGTTCATTAGAAGTACAGTTGAACAGTAAAGGTGCAGGTGTTGCACTGGTGAACAAATACAGACATAAACTGACAGAAAATCAAATGAAAATGAAATTGAAAGTATTATTTTTAAGGCTTTTTTTGTTGAATTGAATAAAATATTTTGCCTGAAAACAGCTTTTCAACATAGAAAAGCACACTAAAACCCAACTTTTAAACGATTTGGTAACCAGGGTACAGCACTGAAAAAATAAACAAATAATTCAACAAAATGGCGGATTTTATTTGGTACCCCAGGGTACCATTTATGTCATCATATCTCACAGAGAGCCAAAAACATGACTGCCTGGGATAGACATAAAAGGTGACAATGGCTCTATTTTTGAGATTTGAAATTTCAGATTTGGACAAAACAAAAAATGGCTTCCTTGCTACAAGATTTTAAAAACCTCATTTTTCACCAAGGACGATATATTGAAGTCAAATTGTTTCCAATGGGTAAAACAAACTGGATACCTCAACACAACATACATAATAAACCATGCATGCATGCATGCATATTCGGGGTTTACAGGTGAAGATACTCTCTCACCAGAATGTAGCAAAATTGCAAGAGCAATCAATGTTGCATTAAAAGACTTCATTTTTTTCAGTCTTTCAAACTTTCAAAGATCTATAATATCACGGGGCATTTATTTCAATAACTACCTTTGAAGTGATTATCACAGAACTCTAACAAACTCTATCCCTTGTGCAAAGATTGCAAAGCAATATAGAGCTTGCACACTTTTGCAATGTTACATGGTCATTCAGTGTGGCATTGAATTTTAACATGTTTTGTACTTGCATGTAAAAGAATAACTGTGCATGTGATGTACTGATGCATGAACGCAAGTGCACACATTGTAGGTATACAAACAAATACAGCACATCTCTCTCCCACCTCCCTGCACAACACAGATCAGATTACTGTTACACAAAATGTACATAGGCCTGCCCTACATGCAGTATTCACACAAGCAAAACACCATGAAATTCTCTACATCTTTTGTGCAATCATAAACAACAAAGAAAACAAAAAACGAAAGTCAACCCCAGTCCAATCTTTTTGAAGAAAAAAAGGTAGCTTTTCAAATGGGGAGGGTGGTGTGTACTACTTTACTGAATCGGTAATACTGAGGTTTGTTGAATAGCTGACATACCAAAGCAATGATTCTGAAAATACCATAACCATGACAAATACGATGTACCTGGGTTCTAATCCACATGGCTATTTTGTGATCAATGGAAAATATGCCAATAAATAACTTATAAGTAAGACTGTTTTTTTTTCTTTTGGTCAAATTTGGGTTATTTGTGATTGGAGGTTCCAGGTATTTTGAATGCATGCTGTTTACTGTACAACCCTAAACTTTCGCAACATGAAACTTTCGTAAATAAGAGCTGATGGCCAATTCGCAAGATTCATGAAACTTCCGTGAATCACTGTTCAAGACTTGTAAATTGGCATTCAAAAGATGTGTACACAAGTTTTTGCATGCATTTTACTTTCGCAAATCTCAAC
>JZLH01S0399293.1:0-13060 GCA_001188425.1 Eucidaris tribuloides | reverse complement strand
AAATAGATAGATAGATAGATAGATAGATAGATAGATAGATAGATAGATAGATACTAGATAGATAGATAGATAGATAGATAGATAGATAGATAAATAAATAGGCAGATGGCAGATATATACATATACTAGTGTGTCTACAAAAAAAAATTGTGCAAGTGAAAACCGCTCTCTTTAGCAATTAGATAATATTCTTGTGACATGGTGCTTACGTCAACGTGAAGTGCATAGTCTTAGCTTTCAAATACCGTTAGTTTTGTTTAATTTGCTTGTCTTAATCTTGAGATATGTTAATTTGAATAAGAAAGGGTAAAATCGCGATTGTGCCACTTTTTACTACAGTACCCGAGTAAAAGTGACAAAATTGTGATTTCCTGTTGTTTGATTTGTTGACAACATATCTCGAGATTAAAACAAGCAAATTGAACAGAACAAATGGCATTTGAAAGTTAGACGTTGCCCTTGACGGTGATGTAAGCATAATCTCACTAGATTATTTTCTAATTGCCGAAGAGGGCGCTTTTTTATTTGCAGAATTTTTTTGAGACATGCTGCAGCACGTCTCAAAAAATTGTTCAAGTGAAAAGCGCCCTCTTTGACAGTTAAAAAACACTGCTGTGACACAATTGTTTACGTCAACTTCAAGGGCAAAGTCTCAGCTTTCAGATGCTGTTTGTTCTGTTCAATTTGCTTGTTTTGATCTCGAGATATTTTGTAAACAACAAAACGGTGGAATCACAACTATGTTACTCTTACTGGAAGAGGGCCAGATGCTATATTGACTGTTGTAAAAGTGGCACATTTGTGATTTTACCTTTTCGTTGTTAACTAAGCATATCTCAGGATTAAAATAAGCAAACTGAACGGAACAAACGGCATTTGAAAGCTAAGACTATGCCCTTGATGGTGATGTAACCATGACGTCACAAAAATGTTATTCTCATTACCTAGGAGGGCGCTTTTGAATTGCACAATTATTTTTGAGACACACTGTAGATATAGATATAGAT
This sequence comes from Eucidaris tribuloides, assembly GCA_001188425.1. Taxonomy (NCBI): domain Eukaryota; kingdom Metazoa; phylum Echinodermata; class Echinoidea; order Cidaroida; family Cidaridae; genus Eucidaris; species Eucidaris tribuloides. The sequence continues at coordinate 12,053 of JZLH01S0399293.1, read as the reverse complement.
ATTGATTGATTGATTGATTGATTGATTGATTGATTGATTGATTGATTGATTGATTGATTGATTGATTGATTGATTGATTGATTGATTGGTTAATCGGTTGATTGGTTAACTGATTGATGGATTGGTTGATTTATTGATTGATTGATTGATTGATTGATTGATCGATCGGTGGATTGATTGATTCTTTGATTGATTGATTGATTGATTGATTGATTGATTGATTGATTGATTGATTGATTGATTGATTGATTGATTGATTGATTGATTGATTGATTGATCGATTGGTTAATTGGTTGGTTGATTGATTGATTGATGGATTGGTTGATTGATTGATTGATTGACTGATAAATAAATAGATGGGCAGAAAGAAATATATTTACATAGGGTCCATTATTTGGTTGAATTTGAGTACGCTAAAACCCCGGTGGTATAAGTAGATACAGTAGATGCGGGTTTCCCTCAAAATATAGGACTAACATTTTCTTCAATGAGCAACATGCAACGCCCATTAAAAAAGGTCGCCCACGTTAATTTATTTCAACAGAGAAACACCAGTGCTGTTCGTTTAAATCATCCTTCACAGATATAAATACACCCTCAAAAAGAATAGAATGGTGGAAAGCCACAGTTGTAGGCATTAATCCATGTTTGCATTGTGTACAAATAAAGATTCATAATATGTCGGAATATCGATAGACATCACATAATATATCGCATTACATATTTATTGTGTGAATACACGCAATATCGCAATGTTCTGATATCTGTCCATTGTGTAGAAGGCTACAGTCGTGTGTCTAATTCCAGCAAACGAGAGACCAGTTCATTTTTAGAGCAACAATGAATCATTGATAAACGGAAATACTTGCCGCGAAATAGTTCCGCTATTTATACAACAGTATGAATTGTCCGTTGTCACTTTACCCCGTTTTATAGAGACAGAGTAAATGCGTGTATGTCATTGTAAAAGAGAGTTAAAAAAGCCCCGTGACCTAAATTTGCAGTTTATATTATGTTAAACTCCATTTACGGCGATGTCGACTTATAAAGAGCTGTATCATCTTTCCCCTACAAGGACACCCATCAATAGCTCACAAAGTCCCTTTTTTATCAATTATCATTCTGGGTTATTCTCAAACGTAATGGTGCAGAGCCGAGAAGCCAGCGAAGAATAATGGTCTTGGCGGGGAGATACTTATCGCGATGAATTTATTGAAGCCACATCACTCCCCGTGTGTGTTCCATCGATCTTTCGAACGAAACAAGGCCACCGCTAAAACAATTGTATTGCCCGATAATTAAGCCGATGTGCCGTTATATATTTGTTTGGCCTTCGTCTGGTTTATCTCGCGGTTTGCGTTTATAAACACTAATTGTATTAAATCGAAATCCTGATAGACTGTGGCCGAAATGTAAGGTGATTTGTATCCGTCTTAATAGCCAGGCAGAGAACGCATCAGGACGTTGGCATTAAATTAAGACGTTAGTCGCATAATGTGTAGCAAATAGCTATTTACCGCCTATGGTGTGTGTCTGTGTGCTGTGTGTGTGTGGTGTTTGGTGGTGTTGTCGTGGGTGTGTGTGTTGTGTTGTTGTGTGTGTGTGTGTGCGTGCGTGTGTGTGGTGGTGTGTGTGGTTGTGTGGTACGAATGGGTGTGGTTGTGTGTGTGTCGTGGTTTGTGTGTGTGTGTGTGTATAGAGTGAGTGGTGCTAAGTATGTGTGTGTAAATGTATTGTACCGCATGTTGTGTATGTGTATGTGTGTGTTTGATGTTTCGTGGTGTGTGCGCTGCGTGCGTGTGTGTATAGATGTGTGTATGTGTGTGGGTGTGGTATGTGTGTGCTGTTTTTGTGTCTTGTGTGTGATGGTGCTGTGTGTTGTGTGTGTGTGTGTATGGTCTGTGTGTGTGTGTGTGTGTGTCGTTGTGTGTGTGTGTGTGTGTGGTGTGGGTGTGTGTGTGTTGTGTGTGTGTGTGTGTGTGTGTGTGTCCGGTGTGTGTGTGTGTGTGTGTGTCGTGTGTTGTGGTATCGGTGTTGGTGTAGTTGGGTGTGTGGTGTGTGGTGTTGGGTGGTGGGTGTGGGTGTGTGTGTAATGTGTGCTGTGTTTTCTGTGTGGTGTTGTGTGTTGTGTGTGTGTGTGTGTGTGTGTGTTAATTTGGAAATATTAAGTGCCAGTGTAGATAGTTATAGGCCTAAAACAAATATTTATGTCAAATTATTGTTTGACCTAATTTTGGAATTAAATTCATGAGTCACCCTGACGTCAAAATGGTTTTAATAAAAGCAGAACAATGAGAGAATAACAGAGAAAATAACAAAGAATAACAGAGTTATGGAATTTTAAAGTTTTGAATTTGTGACGTCACATGCGAGCAGCTCCCCATATGTGATATGTGATATAAATTCCATAAAGTGCCGTTTTGTCAGAAATTTGAAAATGATTTTACCTGTGCATTCAATATATTATCAGAAACATTATGTTATACAGGCAACTATGACACCCCCCCCCATTCAATTATCATGAACCATTAAAAATGACAATTTATGGAATTTATATTGCATGACATATTGGGAGCTGCTCGCATGTGACGTCACAAAATTGAAACTTTGAAACTTCATAACTCTGTTATTCTTTGATGGATTTTCGCCAAACTTTCGTTAATACGTTTCTCTTATTTTTCTGTTTTTATTAAAACCGACTTAGACGTCAGGGTGAACCTTGCCTTTAAAGGCACTCTATAACATTAGTGAAAGACCCGTTAAAAAATGTCGAACTTTCGTATCAGACGTGGATGATAATGTTTCAATGACAAATAAACACTCTAGAACAAAAACAAATCGAGACGGTTATGTGTAACAACCACAATATGTACAAATAAATATCGGCAAAATTAATCAATGTTATTGAGACGAAGATTATATAACACAATAGTCTACGGGGGGACTGGAATATTCACTCATTAATTTTTTTTTTCAAATTCACTTTATTTTTGTTTTAAACTGCAGTTTTCAACGCTTAACTTTCTAGACCTTATTAAGGACACTATAGTAGCATGAAGGATCACGGTCATGTAGCTCAGATTTTCAAATCAACAACATTGTAAAAAGATATCTTTAACATTCGCCGTATACCGTATCGCTTTGGCGGTAAAATAAATTTGAATTTCTATGTAGCTTGGGTAAGCGGCAGTTTCCTTTGTGACATGATGTCCCAAGTAGAGTAACGACATTTAGAACGATTACCTCTAAAGTGACTCCTCAAGTGAGTAGGAATAACTCGAGGGTGCGGTGAAGTACGAACCCTGGCAATCGGGACAGTGAGTTACTCTTAATTTGCAACGTGACAAGCAGTCACTCAAGCCATCCGTTCTCACAGAAAAAGTTCGGTTTCCGAATGTACACAACTGGAAAAGGTGTTACGAGGAGATATCCGTTGAATTAATCTGTTTGATCTGATTCTGAGTTGTGGTTGTAGGTCAACAAACAAGAGAGTACATTCGTGGTGATATCAAGAGGTTATGTTTCGCCCTGTTTCTTCTTTACTTTTAGAATCGGAGCTGGGGACAATCGCAATCTGATGCGCGATATTTGCGTTTAAAGGTGGGAGATCTCATTTTCACCCCTCCCGCAGAACAGCAGAATATCATCCATGCCCTTAGGTTATTTAAGAAGGCCGTGTCTGTGAAATCTGAAGATCAGTAATTACCTAGAATTTGAAAAATGCACGAAAACCTATATGGTCGTCCAGTGTATATTCTATGCTAGGAATTTTTGTCTCTATAGGAGACAATAATTCAAATCGAAGTTTAAAGACGCTATATAACTCTGTGGAAGACCCGTTTAAAAAATTGTCGAACTTTGCTATCTGACATATCTGACAGTGTTTGAATGGACAAATAAACACCCTAGAACACACATGTTCGGACAGTTATGCGGTCACGAGTACAATATGTGCAGATACAAATTGGCACATCAATTATTCTCAGCCGATAGGAAATTCTGCAACACAGCAGTCTATGGGGGAATGGTCTCTCAATGATTTTCACTTTTTAAAGCACTTAATGATCGTTTTCAACTGCAATTTTTATAGGGCTTCATTTTTAGACCGTATCAGAGACACTGGTAGCATGGGGAATCATGTAGCTCAGATTTTTTTTTAAACTGGAAACATTGTTATACAATGCCTTTAATGGTAACTATAATTTCACTAAAACTGAGTTTCTAGCTCATATACTTTGCAAAAGGTTGGTAGGTGGTATTTTCTTTTATATACCAGTGTATTTACACAATTAAATGGTGATCTTAAGGCATGCAAAAGAGACACGTTGCAATCAAAGGTTTAACCATTTATCTGGAGAGTGGTAGATAGAAATCACAACATCTCAATCACAGCGTCCACAAGTGAGGCAAAATAAAATGCGTCCCGTTTGAATAATTACAAAAGAATAATGATTAACTGCTTATATGATGCAAAGTCAATTCGATTTTGTAATGAAATTGTTCCCTTCCAGTATCCCGCACGCAGCGATATTCTATGGATGACTAAAACATGATTAACCTTGTTTCTGTTGACTACACAGGCCTATCGAGTTTTCTTTGTTTTCGTTTCTTTCTGTAGTAGAAGTAGAAGTAGTAGTAGTATTAGTGGTAGTAATAGTAGTAGAAGTAGTATTAGTAGTTGTAGTAGCAGTAGTAGTAGTAGTAGTAGTAATAGTAGTAGTAGTGGGGGTAGTAATGGTATTAGTAGTAGTAGTAATAATATTATAGTAGTATAAGTAGTAGCAGTAGTAGTAGTACTAATGGTAGTATTAATAGTAGAAGTAGCAGTGGTAGTAGTAGTAGTAGTAGCAGTAGTAGTAGGATTAGTAGGAGTAGTAGTAGTAGTAGTAGTAGTAGTAGTAGTAGTAGTACTAGTCGTAGTAGTAGTAGTAGTAGTAGTAGTAGTAGTAGTAGCAGCAGTAGTAGTATATAATATATGATAGTAGTAGTAGCAGCATGTGATAAAAGAAGAAAACGTACTAGCATTAGTGGTATAGAAGTAGTGTTATTAGAGGTAATAGTAAAAGTAAAGTTGATGGTTGGGTGATATGGAGATTCAAAGGTACGAACTAGTTCTACATCTGTTATCAGACGGAATTTCAGTTAAGCAAGTATGAATTTGCAGAATAAATTTGCTGTTCATCTCTATATTATCAAATTAATGATAAATAAGATCAGATGCTTGATCTGTTATTTTTAAAGACTCAGAAAAAGACTGACCCAACGGGATTCGAACCTGAAACCTACTGATATGCAGTCAGCGGCACAACCACCAGGCCATGCTGGGTAACGGCAATGCCACGGTTCACTTGGTTACAAATACCCGGGAATCACTCCTTGCGTCTGAGCTCATTAGTATTAATAAGTCCCCAGTAGAATTTCTTTGAAATATTTCATGGGCGTTGCGGAAGCTCTCTGTATTGTTTGGAATACGCAGTACGTGTTTCACGTGATATTTGCACTATTATATTTGTAATATCAATTTATGACATGTTTACCGGTTCATTAGACGAGATCTGCCACATTTGGGTCAACCTCTCGAGTTTTATTAGTCCCTAAAACTCTATCAAATCATCGTGATTCACAGAAATCCATGCAGATGTCGAATTAATAATAATTGCGAGGACCGGGAGTCGTTAATGAAAATGTGGTGGCGCGTCTCTTCCGCCTGCCTAAAGTTACCACAATTTTTCCACCGTGATTTACGACGATTTCTTCTACACACGCTTTAAAATGTATAAACGTTGCGAGGGTGGCAAGAACGATAAATCATGGCCACGTAACGACCTGCTAACCGAGATCGAGATGGTACTTTGAGATTGTTTTATTTTCGGATGAGACGATAGTAATGGTTCTCATCCTACAGTTTCGACTAAACTTTGAGAGTGATTAAGAAGTATCATAAGCGTATCGAGGGGTGTTTTGGGGCTATCCAAACACCGCCCTTTTGTAAAACGGAGTGTTAATGCCCCAAAACATACCCCTATCCTGAAAACACCCCCTTTCAAAAGGGGGTGGTGATTTGACCTCTCGTTACAGACAATAACAACTTGATTTTGAAATTTTGTCAATCCCGTCATAGAATTACTGAGGCGGTCCATCTCATCAGTTTGTTGTTTGGCCGTGGTTTTACCGTGGAACAGCTTCCCGGCTGACTTAAGAACCCCTTTGTCTTGGTTTAGCCTTAGAAAAGGTTTCCGCGCTGCCCTAAGATTTTATCCGGGCGCCGCCCCTGGCATAAATCACCCCTTTAAAAAACCTGGTTACTCCAATGAGAATTACTACATTTACTATTAAGTTACGAACAGATTCCCTAACTTGAATACTATACAGGCCCAAAATTAATGTATCATTATTTTCCACTGGCCCTATCCAATGCAGAAAATTTCTTATCTTTGTTAGATGTGGAAATGTTATACATTGGCCGAACTTTAACCGCAGAATTTATGCGGAATATCTGATGAAATTTTGTTAGTTTATTAAAAATGGTGTGGAGTGCGGGGGCATTACTCGCATATCCATGTTAAAATAAGAAAAAAAATATTGGTAAAACATCAAGCATTCAGCTTAACCAATGATCAGTGCTCATTCTACCTTCGTTAGATGTGAAAATGTTTACACTTCTTCGAAACGTAAATCGCAGAAATCATGCCCCATTTTCTGAGTAAATTTCGGTCTATTTTACGCATATTTTGTCCTCGAACGGATAGCAGCCTAAACCACCAAACAGGGCCAACAGACTACAAGCCTGGCTTCAGTAGGTTCCCCATTTCCACCCTTCTTTCCATTATTCATGTGTTTGTTTGCTCTTACTTTAGTTTTCGGTTTTTTTTTTATTAATTTCTAACTGCAAAATATGTACTATGCATCCACACAAATATTGTCAAATTGTTTTGTTCCGTATATGATCGATGCAGTTAATTTATTTTATATTCGCACTATATAATTCTATGTATGCTATGAATATATGTAGATCGTATTATTGTTAATGTCAATGCACATATTCATTTACTTTCTCGTGTTTATGTACTTCAATCTGACAATGCACACATGTATATACATTATACTATGTTTTGTTATATTTTGTTGGAAATAAAATGAAATGAAATGAAATGAAATGAAATGAAATAGGTTACAAGAGATGTGACACCATTCTCATATTAAACGAACCAAATATGGGTAAACTATGAACCCTTTAATTAGTCAATATGTCTTAAAATACTTATGTTACACTACTTGAAATTACATGAAATCGCAAACAATATGTTGCGTAGCGGAAATAAGTAGGCCTAATTGATTTCTTTTTTCATTTTTAACATGTATGATACTAAATGAAAGTAGGAACTCCCAAAGTTCTCTCTTTGCTTTACTCTATTTTAGTTTTTTTATTTTATTATTTTTTTATTATTAGTTTATTTATTTATTTTTATTATTTCTTTTGTGGTTTAGCTGGAGTAAAGTCGAATACATTTGAATAAACTTCTTATGGCCATTTATTGGTCTTTTGACGTCACTTTGCAAAATTTCAATTGGACACGTTTTGACAATAACTTCTTTTCCCCAAAAGAATAAATTGCTTAAAATGCAAAACGAAAAAAATTTGTACTCTTTTTGTATTCATTAAAAAAAATCTTCAGCAAATTCGGCCAATCGGGGGGTGAAAGGCAATGCACAATTTGATCAAATATGTACCACAAAATGTTTGAAAGATAAAAGGGCACAGATACTTTTAGTACTTTTTCAAGAGTGTATTTTTTCTGGCTTCAATTTTTTGCATTATGATTGTCACACCAATTGTACTAATAATTTACGCCACGTGTCTGCACTTTGCGGCAATTCTATAACTTCCGGTCATTTATTTTTATAGGTCGTTCTTTAATTAAATAACACGTTAACGTCGCAGAACAAACAGGAGAGCACTGTAAAGAGTCGGGAAACCTTGGCATTACCAGTCATGACTTGTCTAGGTCGATCTTTTGAATCAAATGGAGGACCAGGGATGTAAACTACGTAGTCGTCAGGGATGGAGTAAAACGTTATGACATTGGTTGAAATGACGGCTCTCCGTGCTCAGGAAATCTCAAGAGGCAAATGAATGCAAACACAAACGTGTATGTTTTTACATCAATTGAAATGTATATCGTCACAGGAAACAGTTACACTGTCTTGCCGGATTCAAGCTTGCAATTAAATTAACAGAAAAATGCATTATCGTCATTGAAACCACTGAAACCAGACATGGGAGAAACATATTAATTTAGTGGCAAACTTGCCGTTACGTTTTTAACATTTCTTGTACTTGCATATACAGTTCCTTTAATGTATGGTACATGAAATGGTAGAAAATCTTAGGCGAGAAAAATGACATTTGTACTCTTTTAACCTAGATCTGATTTTATAAAAATCTTTTATTATTAATCTTACTGCACCTGTCATCTACTTCCAAACATCAGGTCATCCAAGAGCTATCTATGTTAGTTTTAATACGCACTATACGTTTCTGACATGTTCATGAGGCCTTCCAGATTTTTTCATTTCTTATTTCTTTCTTTTCATTCTATTGTTTATTCATTCATTCATCTTATTCAGGAATTGATTATTTTGTCTACTTATTCGTCGTCATGTTTATTTCAAAGATTCACAGACGATGAACGTCTTTACCTATTAATTTTGTATTCTGGCATTGGCATATATACCAATGTATACACTGGCCAGAGTTTATAGTCAGGTTGGAAGGATTTGTTTTAAATTTGTTTACTTCCGAAGAAACAAACACATATATACCAATTTAGAAATTGATTCCCGAGAAACCTAAGCAACAAATGTCACCGTCACAGCATCTTTTTTGTAACGAGTGCACAATAAAGAGGAAAATATATACGACTCTGCAATGGAATAATCACAGCAGAAACATCAAACAGTATGTTTGATTCTAGGAGCATTGTGTTTTAAAGGCCCACTCTCATGACAGCATGAAAAGCCCTCTTTCGACTACAATCATAAAAAAGGGTGCACTAATGACACCCATAATGCAACGGAAACAGCCATGACAGTGTGGAAAAATACAACATTTGTTTTCCTCCCACAATCTGTACACTATGGCACTGCACTAGCCCATGTTAGTGAATATGTATCAGTATTCCAAGACTAGTTTTCATCCTCTCTGTGGCTGAGTTGACCCTTAACAGTGGGCCTTTACATTGAGGAATACATCTAATCTTGCAATTTCCCTTTAGGAACCTTGCTTATTTTTCTTGTAACACCTCCATCTTTCTCCTTTCATTTTTCTACTCCCAGTGCCTCGAATGCGGACCCGGCGGTGTAGGACGGTGCGTAGGACCAGGAATTTGCTGCGGACCAACCATAGGCTGCCATATGAACACACAACACACGCTGTCCTGCATGCGAGAAAACGAGATCCCAACACCTTGTGAATTGAAAGGCAACCCGTGTCAATCAGTCGCCAGTGGGAAGTGTGTTGCACTTGGAGTATGCTGTAATAGTGGTAGGTATCATTTTCATTTTGGCAAATGATATAATTGTGACATACACTCTTATAATCTGCCTTGTCAAATTTAACTCGGTAAGTGTCAGATTTGACTCGAAAATGGTGAGTGAAACGCCTTCAAACTCAGAGTCACTCGGAAAGGGATCGTAAAGAAGGAAATCTTAATAGAGAAAAAAATGGGGAAGAAGTCACAATATTGAATCGGCGATTATAAGATATTATAAGATTATGATATGATATGATATGATATGATATGATATGATATGATATGATATGATATGATATGATATCCTGTTTGGCGTTCAAAAATGTAAGGGATAGAGCAACGTCGATCTGGCGCTGCTCAGTAGCTGCCGGGCCCACGATCAATTGGGCAAAATGAATTTTCGGAAGATTTCTATTTGTGATGTCTATTTCGAATAAAAAATGGATTATCATTATTATTATGATATGATATGATATAATATGATATGATATGATATATGATATGATTATGATATCATAGAGATTATGATAATTATGATAATGATATAATATGTAATATTATTACATCATATCATATTATCATACCATATGTTATATCATATCACAATATATCATATAATATATTACTGTGACTTGAAGCACTTTGAAGCTGAATAATATAATCAGTTGTACAGGTTGGCAAAATGTAAGGAGACCATCATTCACTCTTACCGTTAGTAGTAAATTTAGACTGTTTTTTCCACTCGCAAAATGACCACATTCGTTGCAGAAAAAGACGACTCATTGACACCCCTCCCCCTTCCTTCGTGTAGAGTATAAAGTAGGAGAGAAATGTTTATATTATGCATAAAAACATGCCGACTGCTTAACGGGAATGCTGGCAAAAGTTATTAATCGAGAAGGCTACACTCATGTTGTGAATATCTTAATGTAGCTCTTGAAAAGTTTATTGCAAAAAATTCTTGCCCGAATCCGCCGTCTCCCCTATTTGCACAATCGCATAAGGAGAACATATGTGAATCTTGATTATTTACCGAATGTTTGGCGTTTTCGTGATAATGCCGCCGCATCGCATGTGCTCTGCCGTGGGTGATAATAATCTCAAGTGTATTCCTGTGTTGCAAGAGAAGTTCCGACTGGCGCGTCAATCGCGAAAAGTTCCCTTCCCTGCGCTCCGTACGTGACGGGGCTGTGCCAGCTAAACGTACCTAAACCATGGGGTAGTCTGTACAACCTGCTCTTTACACGCAAGTAAGAACCTTTCGGCAGCGCGGCAGGTTGGCAGCTGCATTTACCATTTGCAATAAAGAACTTTTAGATCACTGCTTTCAGCATTGACCTTAATATTAAAGGAAATATGGGTGCCACACCGTTTGACTCGTTTTGAAGATAAGATTGAGTACTTGCAGAACTATGATAATTTGATATCAACTGTTTTTAAACTATGCTTTCCTGAAAATGTCACTCCGGTAGAGAAGAGTATACTTTGTACTTGAAAACAACAGAAATCTTTGATTTTTAGTGAAACGTCTACATAAGTCACTATGCTGACAAAGTTCTAACACACAAATCTATACGTGTACATGCATGTATAATGTTAATTGTGAATATTGCAACACTATAGAAAGCAACGGAAAACTTTATTATGTACGTTGTCATTATTACAACTTTTTACATTTGAAGTAAACTATTCTCCTATTATAAAGCAAATGTAATATGTTTTTACATGGTGACCAATGAAATTTGGAACTCTGATCAACCAGTACTCTAGGTTATCTTAAACCTTAATGTCCATGTTGTTCAAAAACAATATCAAAATTAAGGAAACAGACGGAAAACACTAACGTTGTGTAACGATAACCGATGTGAACAAATAGCTCACCTGCAAAATATATGTACAGTGCGCCCCCTCCCCCCCCCCTCCAAAAAAAAACACAGTAGGCTTATTGTGCAGAAGCAATAGAGCGTACGATTGCATAAACATGTTCAAAATAAACGTTGACTTATTGTTCTTTTAACTGATTAAGCAAACCTATTTATTCATGTATCTTTGAGTACCATGACTTTGAAAATTCAATTTCAAAAACATATGCTACAGTTTTTTGCTTTGATACTATGCAAATGTAGGAAAAGAAAGAGATGGGCACATGGTGTGCACCGTGTCAAAGCCAACAAGTGTAGCAATTTTTGTTTACATTATTTTTTTTAAAGTCGTAGTACTCAGCGACGCACGAATGAATAAGTTTGCTTAACATATCATTTAAAAGAGCATAAATCAAACTTTGTTTTGAATATGCGTGTTAAATAATACACCCCATTGTTTCCGGACAATAAGCTTTTGTTTTAGCGTTCTGTTTGTTTCTGGGACGCACTGTATATTGACGCTGCCTGCATTATTGTCCTTGCAAATATACGTGATTGGTCCTAGAAATAAATGCAGATATAATTATGTTCTTTATTTGAGCTGCATCTGGGTTGTTGAAAAGTGTTGTTTGACATTTTCTTTTTTTGAAAGGAAAAA
>JZLH01S0399246.1:0-12590 GCA_001188425.1 Eucidaris tribuloides | reverse complement strand
AAACTTGTTACCATGCCAGTTTATTGGCTGTATATAGTTTTCTTCTGTGTTATTTAAATACCAAAACTGACAGTTTTATTTTTTAACACCTGATATGTGTGTTATGTGTCTGTTGTCTGTGTGTTCTGTTGTATGTGTATGTGTGATAATGTTACGGTATGTATGTGTGTGTATGTATGTATGTATATTATGTGTGCTGTATGTATGTGCTGTATGTATGTAGTGTGTATTGATATGTATGTATTATATATGTTGTGTGTACGTGTGTATGTATGTGTAGTTGTATGTATATATGTATGATATGTAGTGCTGTATGTGTGTGTATGTGTGTGTATGTATGTATGTATATATGTGGGTATGGTGTAGTGTATGTATGCTGTGTTGTATGATATATATTGTGTGTATGTGTGTGTGTATGTTGTGTAGGTGTATGTGTGTGTGTGTTTAGGTGTTGTTTGTGTGTGTGTGTGTGTGTGTGTGTGTGTGTGCTGTGTAGTGTGTGTGTGTGTGTGTGTGTGTTGGTGTGTGTGTGGTGTGTGTGTGGTGTGTGTGTGTGTGTGTGTGGTGTGTGTGTGTTGTGTGAGGTGCAATGGACGCAATCACGCAGAAAATTCTAATTTCAGTGTTCTATTGATTGTGCTCCACCCCTGAATTGCATTCCTGCTGTGGATTTGCGCATGTGTGTGCGTGTGTGTGTGTGTGTGGTTGTGTGTGTAAGGTCAGATGTAGAGAGTCCAGCGCGTACATCCACGGTTTTGAGTAACCCAGGGGCGTGGCTTATCAAAGGACTGCGCGTGGAGACTACCGGCCAACCGCTTGCCAGTGATAGCGACGGGTCATTTCTGATAAAACAGGTATGGATTTCTTGTCTCTCCCAGAAAATAGACTACACATTGTGTAGGAGAGGGTTCAAACCACGCCTCTGATGCAAACGCATGCAATCGAAACAATCAACGTCAAGGCTCAATGACATATCCTCCGATTCTAGAATTAATTTATCTGTTAATATCCTTTAGGTTCTGTATGCTTGGTCGACAAGCTAGTTTTATTTGTAAGTCTTTGTTTTTTAATATTTCTCTGATGAATATTGATTAGATATCTTAAAATGCATATTTAACAACCTTACAAACAAGTTCATTCAGTTTCCAAAGTGATGTTTGGTATTAATTTCAATAACAGGTATTTGTAATTAAACACTTATGATTTTAGACGGTTTTATCAAATAATTTGATAACCAGAGAAAACAGACAATCTGCTCTATACCGCTTGAAAACGTTTGAATATCGGGCACCTCAGCGTCTCTGCACCAGTTCGAGTCTCTTACTACAATTTTGTTCCAATAGTGTCCGTTTTGGTAAGTTAGATCAAACATATTGTTTTCTATATTTTTGTTTTCATTGCTGGTTACTTACTCTCGCGCAGTGGAAACGTCCTCAGATCTTGCCTGAATCCAACGTAGGAGTTTGCAGGGCCCTACCATGAGATCTGGTGGTACAATAATATCTGGGTTGGTCCTACCGGTAGATTTTTCGTTGGCTTTCAGCTTAGATCTGTGAGTTTATGGTAAGTGCTCGGCGGATTTGTGATTTTTCTTATGTGTGTTTTGGTATTAAGTCTTTTAGTTGTAGTCAATTACCGACTACTATATACTGTTGGATGCATTTTTTTTTTATTGTTCTCTTACTTAATTTTGCGATCACTGTCATAAGTGTTCCATCTGATTTTGAAATCAGAAGAGTGATAAGTATTGTTCACCACTTTCCCCATTCACATCATCAATATTCTTGCAGGTTGGCATATGTTTTGACGTATTTCTTTTTGGTTCCTTTTTCTATTTTAATCAACGTTACTCTTGTTATATCCCTCCAATTCTCTCTAGGAGGTGATTTCATGTTTGTTTTTAGTTGTTCATAATGCCTTACAGTATGTTCCAATCCTAATAGAATGGCTTCCTCTTTGCATAAACATCACTGGGCCACATTTCCCATAATTACAACATAACAGATTTTTTGAGTTGACAAAATTACAGTATTCATTTTCACTTTACATGTCTTTACATTTGGTGATGCAGCTAGTGCATACCATGTATGTGTGGTGTACTTATTTGACATATTCTTATGATCTTTTCTCTGTTGAAATTTCCCTGCTGATGGTCGTTATTCATTTAGTTGTCACACCTTCATAAAATGGTTCAGAATGTACTCTACATAGCTGAAGTTGCAATGGTATATACTAAGATGTTTATTCAGGATGATGTCGATGTTTGAGTTGTTAGTTTGACTGTAATATGTGTGTTTGGCGAATACCAAACGTCTCTTCTTACTTTTTGAACACTTTCCTATCACTTCAATAATTATTCATAGGAGGAATGAAGTTTTTCATTTCTTTTCAGTTAAGTTTTATCACGCGGTTTGCATGTCAATAGATGGAAAATATCCATCCTTTCCTATATATTTGCATGATTATTACCTTTTTCAAAGCTTTCAGTTCCTTCTAAATTATATTCCATTCCCTTCACCTGTTCACTATCATAGTGGCGCCTCTAAAACACCCTTCCTCCACTTGTGCTTATCTGACCTTTCGCCTTAGTATATTCCATACCTGTTATCGATTTTTACTTAAATTAAATTTCGATGAAAATGTGTCAGTTCTAATTAACTTTACGAATTCACTACTGTGTAATTCTGATATATTATATATATGATATATATATATATATTAGTAATTATATTTATATTTTATAATATATTACATATTATTATATATATATAATATTATATATGACTGCCCAAAATAAATTGAACAAGTACACTGGACGTAGCTAGTTCACCACTACCAATGTACATGGCCCTGGCCATCTTCAGTTATAATTATATATAATTATTATTATATAATGAAAGATTAATGTTTATGAGATTTTCTTGAGGTCCTGGGCATTGTATGAGCAAAATGTGATTGGAACTCCATACTTTGGTATTTACGCCCTTTATCATTTTGTACTAATTACGTGATTGAAATCCTATATTGACACTGTATAAAACGTATCGTATATGGGTTAGTTGTTCGTTTGTTTATTGATGTGAGTGGTTTTGTGTGTTTATTTCGTTTGTGTTGTGTGTGTGTGTCTGTCTGTCTTTTCTGTCTGTGTCTGGTGTGCTTGACGTCTATGAGTAGTGTAATACCACACCTAGGAATAGAGGGTAGATTGGGAGAGATGGCTGCGGTGGATGGAAAGGTTTTTTAGCCGCGGATTAAGGGTCCGTCCATTCCGTTTCTGCTATCCCGTACAATTAGCAACGGAATGTTTTTCTTTACTTGATCATTGTAATTTCTGAAGAGTACAACTGTAATGACTGATCGATTCTAGAATAAAATCGACATGTGTGTTTGTCTGTTAGCGTGTGTGTGTACTCTGGTGTATATGAGTGCTCTATGACTATTGTATACTTACTTAATATGATTCAGTAGATTTTCATTCAAATGCTCATTTCTGTAGAAACGTTGTAGATGTGTACGAGTTAAACTGTAAACTAAATGCGAATCAATAAAGCTAAGAGGCACCTGGACATTGAAATTTAGGTGGCCAGACGAGATCATCTATTCCCTAAAAACACGGTTCCAGTTTATACTGAAATTAAACTCCGCGTTGAATTACTTCATAATTAATCAAAATTTAAATTTAAATTCCAAGGATATGAAGCTCCTGTAATTAATCACTTGATCTTTCTTCTCAGCTGGGATATTATTTCTCCTACAAATGACGTGCCTTCTATTCACTCTTACTTCTTGTGAGCAGAATGCCACAGCCGAGCTAGCCGCTACTGAGAAATAGCCGAACCGTATCGGAGGAAGTACGATCATAAAGATCAAGATGGATAGAAGTAAATTGAACCGGGAGAATATCTGTTGACCATTTTCCTTACTAACATATAATGACAAAAACTACTGCTGCTACTATACTATATACTATTACTCTACTACTACTACTATACTACTACTCTGCTGCTGGCTGCTGTGCTGCCTGCTTCTACTATATTCTAACGCTTAGAACGGTGATTAACTGGATTTATTATAAACAATCATTATATTTACAGAAGTGAAGTGGCACTAACAATATTAACTTTAGATGACATATCTTGATTAATCTATTCTGGTAAGAAAATCATTCCCTTTGTAACTGAAAAACACATTTTCAACCATTCATTAATTTCATGAAATATTTCTACAAATGTATGGACTTTGCCAGGAGATTTCGACACTGGTCCGTGATGTCAACGTAGATTTTCAGGGGACGCCTTGGACAATCTTTACCAAAGTCCTCAAGGTGATTTGCTGGCGACCTCACAAGTGATACTCCTAGACTTGGTAAAATATTATATCATTGTATTTTATGATCTAATAAACACTTTGATATTCATAGAAGTTTATTTAATATAATTGAATATATTGAATATTATTCCATCTTCTCAGCATAAACATTTCAGAACAATAAAGTACATCATAGAATATTTTTGGTTTATCATATAATTATTACATGAATCGACAGATAACTTATAAATTTGATGAATCATTACATTACACAGATAGTTTACATTGATTATATACAAGGCAAAGAATTTGAACGAGAGTTAGCATTATGCAGAGGGCTGGCGTCATAAGCAAAGGCTTGAGACTGGCGTCAGCCCACAAACACATCAACAACAACAAAAAAACGTATGTTACTGAGATAATGTATAATTTCTTACACTTATGACTTTGCTTATGCAACGAAATACAAAAAAAAAATTACATAGGTCGTATACAATTTCGTGTGCAAAGTATATTACAAAAATGTTGGATACATTTAACTTAAGTTAGTGCATTTACAAGATAAGGTGCCAAGGAAAGGAGAAAGGGAAGGCGAAAGAAAGAGCAAAAGGGAAAGGAAAAGAAAGACTCGTATTAGAAATTAACTTGGTATTGAGAGATTGCTTTCAATGTCTATTTGTATAAATAAATACGACGAGACAGTAAAAACTCACGGAGCATTTGTAAAATTTAAGGAGAGTATGTCGAATATAAATTTGCCTTCATTTTTATTTTTGAACAAGGTTAGGGAGGGAACTTATTTGATTCCAGGTAAGGGTCATTATTGCTCTGGGAGCCATTAGTGCGCCTGATAAAGATTTGGATTGCTATGACCTTGGGCGTACGAATAAGTGAAAATTATGTGAATCCGTGGTAGGTACCTGTGGCTATGTCTTTTGTTTATCGGTAAAAAAATTGTGTTAAAGATGGTGGTAATCTATTAGTAGTAAAGTTTATACTAAATATAGCTGTTTGTAAAATATAGTACTAATCCTCTAACTTTATTGTTCGTAATCGATGATAGCGGATCAGTATATGCGCAGGGAGTGGACACTAGTGCAAATACGAATTCTCTTTTCTGTAATTTTAGAATACTACTTACATTTACTGTTGTTTCCCCATTACAATATTGCTAGTATTCAATAATTTGTTTTCCCTCTTCTTGCTCAAGAGGATGTTTTTGAATTGTATTTCTTCAAGATGAAATACTACAATTTAAAATAACACACGATTTATTTGAATATAAATCACAACATGATTTAAGATGATGTATATTATATATTTACTTAGTATAGGTCATTGCATATGTATAGGAAATATTAACATTTAATTATATTATTGATTTGCCGGAGGATGGACTGCCACTGTAAACATTTAACTTTGAGGACGTGACACAATATTAATACCATAGACAATCGCTTTAAATGTTTATTATTTGTGTTACACACACAGCACAACACACACACACAATTCACAACACACAACACCATTCACACACACACCACCCACACACACCACACACACAGCAACAAACACGACACACACACACACAACATACACACAACACAAACGCACACAGCAAACAGCACACACAAACGCACACACACAAACCACTCACACATTAAGACAACAAAGATAAATGTATATTGTGTTACAGAACATTAGATCTACATACGATAGAAGAAGAAGTATAGATTAGATTAGATAGATAGATGTATAATAGATAGATTAGATAAGATAGCAATAGATAGATGCCAAAGTTGTTTTATTTTATATGTAATTTTTTATTATTTAACATATACACAACTCGTACCTATCCATGGGCTGATAAACACGACTTTCAGAAAAGATTCTCCTTTTCCTGACATTTTTTGAATTCATGTTAGGTGCGTGGACTTCCGAGGTTGAGTAGTGGGAGGAGGATTGGTGTTTACGATCACAGGTCGAGTGTCGGGTGGATCGTATTGACCAAAGCGTCCCTCATCACTTAAACAACGTTTACAGCACCAGCAGGGGTAAGTGTGAAAGTACGTTTTGAGTTTCTGTATTTATACAGGATATATCAAAAAGGTTATCCAACGTTATACACAGTAGTAGACGTATAGGAGTTAGTAGTAGTAGGTAGTAGTGGTAGTGTCAGTAGTAGGTGTAGTAGTTAGTGTAACTAGTTAGTTTGTAGTAGTTGTAGTAGCAGTAGTAGTAGTACTTAGTAGTAGCAGTAGTTAGGTACTAGCAGTCAGTGTAGTAGTATAGTAGTGGTAGTAGTAGCCAGTAGTAGTAGCGCCAGTAGTAGTAGTGGTATAGTAGTCGTCGTATCGTCTTTCGTGTCGATAGTTAAGTCGTGATAGTCCGTAGTAGAAGTAGTAGGAGTCAGTAGTAGTGACAGTAGGGTAGTAAGTATTGTAGGAGTGAGTAGTTAGTAGTGTAGTAGGCAGTAGTGTAGTGGCAGTAGGACGTAGTAGTAGTAGGAGTAGCTGCTAGTAGAATAGTAGTAGTAGTAGGAGTAGTAGTAGTTGCAAGGCGATAGGCTGCGTTTGGGCACGGGAGGTGCACATCTTTTGGGAGGTGGAACTAAAGTGAACAGGGAGGTGCCCATCTTAGGGAGGTGCGAACCTAAAGTTGAGATAAATCAGGCGTTGAAGCAGAAAAGTGCTGCTAAAATTCGTTTTGCTGCCAGGGGGGAACTCCTATGGCTCTGCGGGGTCACGTGCACCCAGTGCACCGCCCCCAGCTACGCCCTCTGTAAGTAGATCGTCGTCGTGTAGTAGTAGTAATAGTAAGAGTTCGTAGTAGTAGTAGTGTAGATTGTAGTCTGATAGTAGTAAAATAGTATTAATGCTTTATTTACGATAACGATGAACTAAACGGGAATATGATTTGACGTTCATTTTCAGATTGGAATATGGGGACAATTCTTCAAGATCATTCGCTGTATCAAATTTTCGTTTGAATGTAATTTCTATAATTTTAACGCAATGTTACTTTCAAAAATAGATAATAATTAATGATATAATTAATAATAAAATAATATAATAATAATAATAATAATAATAATAATAATAAATAATAATATAATAATAATATAATAAATAATAATAATAATAAATCATAATAGTATGCGTTCTTATAGTGCGCTATACCACAATTGTTCATAGCGCTTACACATTATTATTACCCAGTTCTGGATACATTAATTCAGATCTAGCACTTATAGTGTCACTCTCACTCCCTGGGAGCCATTCCAGCCAGTCGCCTTATACAGGCGCAGCCATGTATTATCATTCGCACATAAACATTCCCACTCCTACGGCCCGTACCATTTATACACCTTGGTAGAGGGCAGCTGGTGTGCGATAAAAATGCTTGCTGAAGCGGCATCCGTGCGGCGCAAGTAGGGGCTTGACCCACTACCTTGGATTGGAGACGGGACCTACCGTCAGCTACGACACGGTCCATAGTGATTAGAGATTTTCCGCGAAATGTTATCATTAATATGTTGTTATAATTTATTTAAAGGGAAGATTTATTTATTGATGACCAAATACTTTGCTTCGATGAGGAAATAGTATAAAACTAACAGAAATAAATTTTTCAAATCTATGAAGCTACAGTCTGTAAATTTTTAATAGCATTATGTTGTGTGTGTTGTGTGTGTGTGTCGTGTGATGTGTGTTGTGTGTGTTGTGTGTGTGTTGATGTGTGTACTTGTGTGTGTGTGTGTGTGTGTTGTGTGTGTGTGTGTGTGTGTGTGTGTGTGTGTGTGTGTGTGTGTGTAGTGTGTGTGTGTGTGCTGTGTAGTGTGTTCGGTGTGTAATTGTGTATTGCTAAAGATTGTCGTGTACGTAAACCGCTAAAGAAGTAACCGCATACACGTTGACGTTAACTCTCTTACTCTTCTTTGTCTAATCGATTTCACCTATTTTTATACTTTACCCCCCCCCCATCCTCAGGGATAATAAGGAAGTGGTACAAGTTATATGTCTCGCATGGTATCAGAATATCACAACAATTCTGGCAGGACGTGCTTCATACGGCTGGGATTCACTCATCCTCGATGGCGGCGTAATAACTCTCGCATAGCCTTTTAATTAATCTAGCGTGGAATTATTGACCTGGTCATATATGTTTGTGCTGACTGTTACTATTGAGCATTCGTATTTTTACCTTGAAATTACAAAAATGTGCGCTACGTATGAGGACTTCTGTGTTGCCCAATACAATTTCAGAATTTAGCTCATCAGAGCGTATTAAGCCCAAAGTTTTAGTTTGTAGGGATTTTTGTTTAATTTTGAAGCTTTAGGCAACAGTCATATCCAGCAGTAAACAGGTTCTGAATGGTCAAATTTAGTTTTTCTTTAATCAATTAATGGGACAAATCTCGGGGGGGGGGCGAGATTTACGGACTATAGATTTTTCATTAATTAATTAAAAACAAAACTAAGACATTCAGAATTCTGCTTATTGCTGGGATAATGACTTTTGGCATAAGCTTTTCAAATAAAAAAACATCCCAAAACTAACTTGCAGGCTTTAACCGTTATAATTAGACGTTTTGCCTTCCGATCAACTGTTTAAACAAATTAGTTTTTGTTGGTCAGATAAAGGTTACTGAATAAAAAGTATATATCCAATTCTTGGTTACCATGAAACCATTAATATGATAAACATTCTTTGCTGACATTACTTTGATATTTTGAATGATTCCATAACTCACTTACACAAAGAAGATTATATTTTACAAAATTAAATTAATGCTTTAATTCTTTCGAATTACACTTTGTCTGATTTTACACAAACAATTGAAGATATTTGAGGGATTTTCGCTCAATTTTTTTTTTAATTGTAGGAATGGTCAACCAAAAAATGAGAATTATTATTTATTTCAGGATGTAATTTCTTTATTTTCTTTATTGGCCATAAAATGCTACAGTATCAGCCGTCGCAATTGTGCTCATACGGCCTATGCTTATGCACAAAAATATATTTTCATAAATACGAAGAGTTAGTTATAAACAATTTGAATACGTCCAAACAAAACAACAACGACAACGATTTTCGAGTAAATGCCATAAAAGTCTTGATATTAGAACACCGAGTTGTTTTTTTACAAATACTAGAAAACTAATGTACACAAATATGAGTCAGATGGACTTAGAAGTCCTCTGACATGTATAAGGAAAACAATGCACCAGCATTTAGAATGGTTGGATTTTTCGTTATAAGATTAGTGCTCAAACCTGACCTGTTTTTGTTTTGTTTGTTTACTTTTAGATGATGACTGTAATGGCATGGCACACATTGTGCCGGAAACGGTTTGGCGGCCGCACATATGGCGTGGACTCCCTTTGAGCTCAATCACGTTCGTCGTGCTTAACCTGCTTCGGCTCTGGTCACTAGTATATTGGTTGCAGGTATTACATCGATTCGTAAATGTATATATACGTGTACAGTTATTCTTTTTTTGTGGGAGGGGGTGCATGTTTTGGAATTGGAAATAGAAAATTGTGTCGTTACGGCATTATTAAAATGTTGCCTTTGCTCTAATTCGAGTAAACATTTAGTCGGAATATTTGATAGCATGCCCCAAATATCAAAATACTCGATAAAATGTCAAAAATGCTTTAAACTTGCATCACACTTTGCAGTCTACTATTTGGGTATGATGCATTAGAACAATGAGATGTATTGAGATGATTATGGGGGGGGGGTACTTATTTGGTGCGTATTGACGACATATCTTTAATCCTGCACACAATTGTACCTTTTTCTTGTTGTTGGAAGTAATGTATTGTGTACATATTCATTTTAAAGGAGATTATGGGGTTAAGCACACAGAACGATAACAGGCGTGCTTCCATGCTCCCTTGGGTGGGGGGTGCATCTTCCTCCACTGATACTGCGTCAGGAATCTCGTCAGTGAAATGGTTGTCAGTGGCCAGTAGCTTGCTGGAAATGAGAAACAAAACGGTGCAACGTCTCCCCTTGCGTGGAATTACGGCTAAGGACCTTTATATACTTAGCAGTTTAGACATTGTGCATAAATGGACAGTTTGTTAACACACAGCGACCAATAACCAATATACATAACAATAACGGGACGATAATAATAACAATGATACACCACTTGATAAAAGAAGCATTTTGTTACAATGATTAACAGATTGTATTATGTTGCATGCTGTGTCTTCCGAACCTAAATGAAAATGATGAAATTAATCTCCCGAAAAAAATGAATTTTCCGCGTCATCAAAAGACCTGGACAACAAAACAAGTTTCTTCTTCTTTGGATATTTCGGTGTGCCCCCCCCCATGCCGCTATATGATAAAATTGTAAAATAAAATAAACGAAGTAATCTTGTTTTATTCCAAATCTACAAAAACATGGGTGAACGAGTTATTGCTCACGTGATTTGACTCTGATATTGAAATAGCATACCGGGGACAGTTATTAGAAGGTTGACCAATTCCCCATTCATTCAACGTACGTCTAGAAACTACTTATTTAATTCTTCCGCTTGATTACTTATTTTTTCCCATCTTTTCACTCGATCCCTAAATGCTTAGCTCCCTTGCCGCCTATCTGCAGAGTAGACTTAGCGGCAATATAATCATAATGTACAATGTATTACTAGTTATATAAATTATATTACTAACAGTAAATCACGTACCTGATACATAGGAATAAATTTTAAAATTAATAAAATTGGAATAAATATTAATGATTACTTAATTAACTATTCATCAATACTCAATGACATCTTTGTATAAGAAAGAACAGGAAGTAACTTACAAATTAGATACATACTTGAATAATTACTAATTGTGTCTCCAAAACAGGCTTGATTACGTAGGTGCACCGACAATTGCAGCAACTTCCCTCACCATCAGCTTCTCCAACTATGGCTCTGTGCGTGGGACATCTTTGACTCAGGAACTAAATTATCAAGTCAACCGTGGTCATACCAGCACACAGCGACCAATACATCAGCGGTACATCCAGGGGCCTGCCCACATGTGGCTGGTAGATAACTGGTTAAACTTCACGTTTCTTTCAATATAAGAGGGTTCATCCCGGATTAATCCAAGTAAACAATATGTATACACTGTTTTTCGTTATTACCTTCCGCATAATAAGAACTTGAAAGTATTTATCCAAATTTCATTTAAGTACATTTGTTTGTAGATTTTTACTTTGACAGACTTACATTTTGTCCAAATATTCACGATTACTTCAACTATTAAATGAAAATGGCAAATTGCTGTTTTCACAATTTAGTCCTGTTTATTTGACTGTAGAAGGAAGAAGTCGATGATATTACTGCCGAAGGCCTACTATCTAGGCTGAATGTAGCACAAAAGATCATTATTCAAAGGTGAAGAGATTGTTGAACAAATCATACGATTATTTTCTTTTTTTCGTAGGTTTACTGAAAACTTCTGCAACTTAAAACGGTCTTAGATTAATTCATACAACGGATGCACACTGCGCATAAGCCTTCTGACGGCGTGAGCGCGTTATTTTACTTTTTGGGCCAGAAGGCGACTATTGATATTAAGCCTGCAGCAGCGCGAGAATGGCCTTTTCAGTTTGGGCAGAAGGGCGCTATCACATTTTTAGCTGTTCTAAAATAAAATGTTATGATATTTTGGCTAATTATGATAATGATCTAAGTGTTCTCAATATATCACCAGAAATACAAGTGTATCCCATAAAAATACAGTTGTCTTTGTTATTCATCCGTAAAATCTTTTAACGACGATTTGCGGCGAATTCGCGTTTTATGCATAGCGCCTTTACTTGGCACCTTAACGACTGACGACATGTACCTACTGTTTGACGTACATAAATCCGAGAAATGGCGAAATATTCATCCGACCCAACCAAAAGAAAGACCAGATTATTAAATGGGAGTTCAAATGGGAGGCTGTCAAGAATTAAGGGGTGGATTATTTTGACGTATTATTTAATGATATATTGTGAGAGAACCTGAGGTAGATCTTCATTGCTGTCATAATGTAGGAAAGGAAGGTATTGCGTAGGAACTATATACCACGTGCCCATGAATGATAGTATTATGGCTTTGTAGATCGGCGCAAATCGTAGGCCTGCTGCATGTTTGAAAGAAGACTAGCCGCTGTCACGTCACCAACTGTCAGTAGACAACAACGAAACGCTCCGAAAGATGGCGCTGCAATAATTTCTGAGGGCAGGAAATTCCAATTCCTTACTCTCGGAGGGAATA
>JZLH01S0399228.1:9515-12219 GCA_001188425.1 Eucidaris tribuloides | reverse complement strand
TTTTTACATGAAATGGCTGCATGGATAGCGACTCTCTGCCCGCGCCCCCCCCACCCCCCCCTCCCCCCAAAAAAAAAGAAACTCAAGAAGAAGAAGAAGAAGAAGACAGAAAAGAAGAAGGACATTACAATATAATATATGTTGATAATGTTGCTATAAGTAGTTGTTACGAATTCGTTTCGTCATCAAGTTTGCTCTCCCAAAAGTTTTTCTCGTCACGACACAAGTCCTAGTTCTATACCATAACTAGTGAAAAGAAAACGCCGAATTTTTTTTTCTCACATTTTCCTGTAGTTAGGTTTTTCCAGTGTTCCTCCGGTGTAGCCGGCCTTCACTCGAATGACACCGGGCTGGGCGCCGAAACTGGCCTCCACGCCCCAGAAGCACCCCATCCCGAACGTGGCTGTCACCGTGTTGATACGAGGCTCGGCGTACCGGAGCTTCGAAGGCTCGAGCTATCGGGAGATCGATTGAATTAAATTGAATTAAATTGAATTGAATTGAATTGAATTGAATTGAATTGAATTGAATTGAATTGAATTGAATTGAATTGAATTGAATTGAATTGAATTGAATTGAATTGAATTAAATTAAATTAAATTAAATTACATTAAATTAAATTACATGTAAATTAAATTAAATTAAATTAGGTTAAATTGAATTAAATGAAATTGAATTAAATCAAATCAAATCAAATCAAATTGAATTGAGATTGAATTGAATTGAGATAAATGCATAATGCAATGTTTGGAAAATTTGATTTCCATCGTTCATAAAAAAGCGATATACGTAGGGTCTGCAGGCTAAAATGACCACGGGGCTGCGCCAGGATGAAATAGAGAGGGTGCGGAATATCCGAGGCCAATTTTGTTAGAAGCAACAAAAACGTCAACAGGTTTTAGGGGAAACTAATCTACATGACGGAGAAAAACGATGATGGCGGGCGAAATTGTCGACAAATACTCAAAAGCCCCCATTTCTGTTACTTTGAAATCATCGAAGCCCCCCATGGTGCCGCCCTGAATGAACATACAAATTACAAAACAATAACGACACAACTATATCAATTACAAAACAATATACATATGGTACATTTTAACAAGACAAATTCAATATTTTTTGTTACTCTCTATTGCATCGTAATTCCTTATGTTTTTCAAGTATCAACATTCCATGAATGATTATCAAATGCAGTTGTATTCTAACCATTTAGTGGTTTGCATTGGAACTTCGCCTATTGTTTGAATTTGATTACGCCTATTATCTAAACTAATCATCTGCTGGAACATAACGTACACGGGTTTCCGTGGGGACGGAGTCCTGGCCGCTAACCAATGAAAATTAATGACTGAGACATTTATGTCAATAATTTTTTGTGTATATTGTAAAATTCTCTGCACCTATAAACGATCTTAGTGTAACATCGGGCTCTAAAGGGACTGAACAGATATTATTTTTTCTCATACATAACAGTTCAAAACTTACCGATTTGACCCGTAAAGTTCTTCCTTGCGGCATACTTGATACAATAACACTAAGTTTAACAACCCGTTTTTTCCAAATATACCAACGCTTTGCTTCACTACTACACTGTACTACAAACGACGTTTGCAGTTACTCATACTGTATGTTATTTGAGATTCGTACATGTGCGTAAATAGACGGTTGGACTAATTATGTTGATTTAGACAAGAGGCACATGGTCTAGAGTACTACAAGAAAACACGGAAAGATAACATCAAGCCTACTATCAGCTCGTAAAATGCATGATGTAAGCAGGGAGTTGTTCTTTTGAACCACTCCATGTTTGAATATCAGCCAACTACTGTACACAAACCTCCTTTTTATGGGTGTGTTGGAGCGTATACGTCTATCGGTTGGAATTCGTCGAGAGTATGTTTAAATGTCAAGAGGAATTCAATTTAGGATTTACATTGTACACTGTATTGGTTAAAATTTAGTACCCGATATCTTTTATTCTGAGCATGGTGTTTGCTATTAAATCGAAAATAAAGAAATAATATACCTCCTCTTTTTACCCCCCGAATGGTACACGTCATTATTTAGGGTAAAGGGAATCCAGATTTTATTTAAATAATACTGTACATTGCACCTAAGTCATTACGCATGATTCTTATCACGATCTGGCGGGACTTTAAACTTTGACCATGTCACGTGCTAGTTAAGGCTATTAAAATTGTGATAAGTATTTCACGTAAATGTGTGTATGCACTCATAAATGAGATGGTCTAAATTTTGTAAGATAAACCAAAATCAGGTACAGGATGAGTCTACAGTTAACCATAAATTTAACAACAACTTTAAATAAAAAAAAACCGTGTTACTATAAAAAGGAATTTAAAAATATGTGTGAAAATAAGGACGTTACACACAGGGATATGATAATTGAAAGATTAATCGAGAAGAAATCACCTTGGTGTACTTCAGGTAGTTATCTGCATCTCCTCTACAGTCTTCTTTCTCGGTTGCCATGGTGACGTCTTCCGATGTAACGACGGCTGCTGTCAACAATATCGTCGCCACCATGACGTATGATGGAAATCGGAGGCACATTCTGACTAGCGAGTCCTAACGTTGTTCTCCCAGAATTCTGAAATTATGAGAAAAGTGTGCTTAAGTCTACGATGGATCGGAAATGGCATGGCAGCACGATTAAGTTAACTTTTTACCTATTTTACACGGC
>JZLH01S0399228.1:2015-7015 GCA_001188425.1 Eucidaris tribuloides | reverse complement strand
TAAATAGATAGATAGATAGATAGATAGATAGATAGATAGATAGATGGATGGATATATAGATAGATGGATATATGGATAAATAAACAGATAGATGGACGAATAGATAGATATATGAATAAATACATAGATGAATAAATAGATGGATGCATAAATAGATAAATATAGATATATAGATACAGATAGATAGATAAATAGACAGATA
The DNA here is from genome assembly GCA_001188425.1 of Eucidaris tribuloides. NCBI lineage: Eukaryota > Metazoa > Echinodermata > Echinoidea > Cidaroida > Cidaridae > Eucidaris > Eucidaris tribuloides. Next base: position 6,813 of record JZLH01S0399228.1, on the reverse strand, counting down.
GATAGATAGATAGATAGATAGATAGATAGATAGATAGATAGATAGATAGATGGGTTGATAGATCAATAGATAGATTAGAAAGGTGGATAAATTAATAGATGGATATAAAAATAGATAGGAATAATATATAGGTCAGATAGATATAGAAAGTTGGAAAGATAGAAATAAACAATACTCTACGTGTCGTGCATACATGAATACATACATATAGGTCTATAGGCCTATGCGAAATCTGTATATGGATATCAATTATCATAATCATGGAAGTTTTAAGCGTAACTAAAAGTGGCGAGTATGAGCAGGACCACTCTCAACAATAGTTGTGGAAGAAGATACAAACGGGATATAAGTGGTATTGCAATATAGTATATTCCTCTATTTCACGTACGCTAAGTAATATCGTGTACATAGATCAAATCTCATACGTTATATCCCGGGGTTCAATCAATCACTATCGTTCGTGTACTTCCGTGTAGGTGTCAATGCAACATTTCTGTGCCTATCTAAATAACGTTCGACTGAACGGCTCCAAGGAGAGGAAAATGTGGAAAGCCAATCCGTGAATCATTCGTGAACGCCCACCCAAATGATACAGTAGGCCTATCTTGAGAGACATGCAGATGCCAGGATGTAAACTATTGTATATAAGCGTTATGTATCCAGAAACGTACGGAATAATACTGTATTGTTAGATCGTATACCATTCGTACCATTCGCCTGTGCGTGTTGCGAGGGGTGTACACAATCACAACTAACACTTACAGCCATTCAATATTTATTGTGTATGTGTAAAATTCGCCGAAAGTGATCTTGCGTATAGGGCCTACATTAATTCGTATAATCTGCTTAATCTTTTATTAGGACATACACGACCGTTCGTGTTATATCGGGCAGGCATATAATCATACACTACAGACATGTACTCAATATGTTAGCAGGCAGGTATAATGTGTATACTCACTCAAATTGCAGCCGTAAGCAGGTGTGACACGTGTGTCGCTGTTATCGCACATAGACAATGATTTATCGACCTATATAACCGATAACCGGTATACTGGTATACTTACATTTTGCAGTCGCCGGGCAAACAATAACTTGTTTAGTTGAATGAGTTTGCATAAATAAGTGCAGTATATCGTGGCACAGTCGCAAAATGAACGGGCATGAGACAAAACCAGTCATGGGCGGCAGAACAAGTGGGAACAAGTCCCCCCCCCCCCCCAACAAAAAAAACCCAATTTCTAAAAGTGTCCCTTTTCTCCCCCCCCCGGGGGGGGGGGGGGTACTCACGGATATTGGGTATACGGGGATGTGCTGCTGGGAAGGGTGACTTTTTCATGAACAATTCTTAGACATGGGTCCCCTTTTCATCAAAAAGATGGGTCCCTTTTTTTCCAATTTTCGGTACGTTTCGCGCGCAAACACTCACAATTTTCAAAATTTCGGCGCGCTTTGCGCGCAAACATGTTATTTTCATTTTTTTTTTTTGCGGCAAAGGACCCTTAGATGTGGGTATGGGTTCGGAGCTCTCAGCGGCACACCCCCGTCCGACTCAGTAATCTGAGCATCCCCCCCCCCCTCCCTTTCCCAGTCTTTTCTGACATATGTCTATGTTTTGCGTTTTGTGGCCAAGTGAAGTGACATTTTTTTCTTACACTGAAAATTATTTGCCTTTCTTATGACCCTCATTATTCATCCTTGTGAATACGGAGAAGTATGATAGTCCAGTCACCTGTAAGTCACCTAAGTAAGGAAGAATGTTCGTTTTGTGCCTGAAAATGGCATTTGGCATCTAACTTTACTGTAGTGCATTCACTTCAGAGGCAAAACTTGAGCCCTCCCTATTTTTGCCCCAATAAAGGGGCTCAAATATATGTGACCCTCAAGTGACAACATATGTTTATTGAAGAAAACCATGCCCTTTCTTAACTTCATTCATCAAAAAAAAAAAATGCTTCCATGTAGAAGAACCCCACCCCCTTTTGTTTGCTCTGTTCATGGAGGTACCTTCATGATACTAGTTTTGTTTTTACTTTGCTGCGCTCGCACGCAAACAAGACCAAAAAGCAAGATTTTCAACTAAAATTTCAAAATATTTTAATACAATGAAGATTTCTCAATTAAGCCATATCAATAGGTCAATAACCGGCAATGTGATGCAGAATTGAATTATCTGCATGTGGTCCATGCTCCTGTTGACAGTCAAGAGCCCTTTTAGTTCTTCTTCAACTTTGCTTTTTACGGTATTATGCATCCGTTTTTATCTTCCATCTTGCCTCCACCGGGTTGAATAAACATGTACATTCTGCATGCAGCCCTTATTCCCCCGGGGGGGGGGGGGGCGATTTTCAGCACAACGCGACACAGCGCAATTCCAAGGCAGCATTTAAGTCTTGCAAGATTTTACTTCCAGCTTCACTAGAGACCCTCACGTTTTTCGCCCAATCCAGTTTCAGAACCCCCGATTTTTATGTTGGTGTGGCACATAGGTATCACATTGTAAGTCAAGTGCCCCCTCACCCGGGGCACTCCTCAAGATCCCTTTATCCCATATGGGTGGAAGGACACTAAAAAACATTTAAATAAAAAAAACTGTGTATAGGGGACATGACGGGGTGATCAATGTTACGATCAAGTCCTTGATAAGAAACACCCCATACATACACACCACCCCCCAACACACACACACACACACACACACACACACATCACACACACACACACACACACACACACACACACACACACACACACACACACACACACACACACACACACACACACACACACACACACACACACACACACACACACACACACACACACACACACACACACACACACACACACACACACCACACCACACACACAACACACACAACACACACACACACACACACACACACACACACACAAATACACACACACACAAATGCATACACACACACAAACACACTTGCACACATTTGGACATGTTCATAATTTATTCAACCAACTTCATGTATTGTTTGAAAGGAGGTTCTAACTGTAACTTTACAATACGTGATGTAATCATTAAATCAATCAGAAACTAAATTGGGAAGAATTTCATCACAACACCTTTTCTCTGATGACACTGACAGACAAAATAAATCACAAACCACAACTTAACGAGTGAACAATCTTCTTGTAATCTTCACAAAGAATAAAAAAATGACAGATTTGAGGCTTACTTTTTTCTTAAAAACTAATTACACATTAACTTCATGACAATAGAAACTAGAAAGTGTTTTTAATTCACCTATTACCAGAATTCCTCACAGCACATTCAGTTAAAAACAGGTAGCAATTTTCTAATGAATATACATGTACTGTATTAGAGAAAGTTCCTCCATGGCTGTATACCAAATATTACCAAACTAAACTGATCTTCAAGTACTACACAGAAAGTACTACTATGTACTAACATAGCATTTTAACCGACTTTCAACAAAGCTGAACATAAAACCTAATTTTGCAAATAAACCTAAAAAATGATTGCCCTCAACAATATTTTGTCCAACATGCATGGTGAAGTCATGAAAACCACATTAAGAATAGTATAACAGGAGAGAGATGATTTTCATTCACGCAACGCAACTACAATATTTACAGAAGTATAGAGAGATACAAGTTACCACTACCAAATTGATCTTGCAAACATCAGTTCACTCTAGGAAATTGCTTCTCGATGGAATGCGACGATTTCTTGAATTCTCCAGGCACTTTTGTAGATTACAAATAACTGAATGACTCTTCTCATTACCACTTTGGTTGCTGGGCTTAAATCCGGGCATGTTAACCAGAGGGTGAATTATCTTGTTATGTGTATACCCTTCAACAAATGTAAAATTTTCTCTAAAATTTAAAATTTTATTGAGACAAGACCTTTTATATTTTTGTTGGTTCATTATGTCTTCATTTTACCAAATACTGTAAAACCAGAAATTTTCGTGAGCGAATTTCGCGAGGAGTCCAGATTCGTGAAAGTAAAATGCACGCGAAAGCTTGTGTTTACACATTTTTTTGAATGCCAATACCAACGGTCACCTACGAAAGTCGGAATGCACTTCCAGTATTTGATAAAAAAGTGTTTCAGAGGCATTAAAACAAATGATTTCTGTAAATTGTTGTGATCATTTGATAGTAAAACAACCAAATACTTCTTCCTAGCAATTTTGCTATATTTTATTGTTTTCATGGTCTGTGATTCGCGAAAGATTCATGCACGCGAAATGGCCGTCGGCTCTTTTTCGCGAAAGTTTCGTGTCGCGAAAGTATAGTGTTTTACAGTATTTAATTATTGCCAATTTGAAAGGTATGAACTGATTGTCTTGTCAGCAAACCAATGCGCCATCAGTAGCCCACAGAGGTTACACGTGGGTGAGCCGGTGCGCAGTCAGCACACAAAGTATTAATATGTGTAAGCCATTTTTAACACTACACCATGTTATACAAAATCTATACGCATTTGTTGACATCAAATTTTTATGCTCACATGAGATCAACCACTCCTGGAAATTTGAGGGGTTAAATTATGCTCTTACATCATAAGTCATCAGGGGGAAATATAACTTACAATATGAGTATACAATCATTCTTTTTTTTTTTCGTCACTGACAGACAATACCACATATTAATTGTGAAGCATTTCAAATTCAGAATTTCTTTCTGAGCGTGACAAAGCAAAACTTAAATGCCCCAAACTACAGAGTACAACTAATGTGTATTATAATTACCTTAACTTGTAATACTGTGTACATGTACAATTTATTTTAAG
>JZLH01S0399195.1:6429-18877 GCA_001188425.1 Eucidaris tribuloides | reverse complement strand
TCCCACTCTCTGAGAAAACTAGATCAGATGAACTTGCCATGATCATATAGTTATATACACTGTACATTGAAGTTATTTTGATTAACTCTATTTTGCCTTTACAGATTACAGATATTCTATACAGTAACAGACAGATAGACCTGACAGAAATTCAAATTTAAGAGATAATCATATATTATTTATTATTATTGTCTAGATTAGTTTTTTTAAATAGTGACAAAACTACATTAGACCATAATGGGCAATGAGTTAACTTCAAGGTATATTGGCAGTCAAAGAGTGGTTAATCTTTCATCTTTCTTCTTTCTTCTTCTTTCTTCTTCTTCTTCTTCTTCTTCTCCTTCTTCTCCTTCTTCTCCTTCTTCTCCTTCTTCTCCTTCTTCTCTCCTTCTTCTCTCCTTGCATAGTTCAGAATACCAGTAATACATACAGGATATTCATACAAAAGTATGTAATGTCACGTACATATCAAGGTTATTCTTACATGTACATGCTATTAACAAAAATGGGTGGCTTTGTGATGAATCGATTAATCAGAATCATTAAAATATACCAGGTCATGTGAAAGAGTAAAAATATTAATAGCTCATCTACTGTAGTCACATGAAGCACTCATCGTTTGTACATGATATATCGTACAGAGGGTCAGAGGGCATACAATATTTATTTTTCCCTCTTTCTATTTATAATTTACAGGCCTACAGTTCAATTTGTTAGATCACTTTGGGGTTTACTTTGTATTTCACATATAATTTTCAAAATAGAAATAAAATACAGAGGCCATACAAAATTCTACTTTTCTCTTTTCACATGTATTTATAACTTACAGGCCTATAATCCAATGTATTTGATCACTCTGAGGTAAGGGGTTTACTTTGTATTTCACAGATAATTTTAAAAAATAAATAAACAAAAAAGTCATTGATCTTCAAATACCTTGAACAGGAAATATGTTGTCACAGGGTCAGCATTCCAAACAGGGGAGGATGGGGTAAACTTAAGTTACTTACCTTAAAATAGAACAGTGATGCATGGACGACTGACTTTAGTATGAATGATAAGATTTGATCAACTGGGGTAAAAATATAGTCCTAAGCCAAGTATCCTATTTTTAACTGAAAAGAAATTACTCAGAAATTTATATTACCAAATTTACCACAGAATCTGAGACATATCAAATGTTGCAGGTAAACCTCATTAAAGGACTACATGCAAACATGCTTTAGGATTTTGCATGCAATGTTGATTTAACAGTGTAAATCTCGCTACTATGCATTTTAGATTTAGTGACAAACTGACAATAGTTGCTATTTCCAAATGGAAACTTAAAGGCAGCAGTACCTATTTTAAACAGAGTCAATACACCCAATTTACAGTTCACTGTCATTAAATGTTCCTTGCTATGGGTATCAAAACAATCTTGACTATTAATCTATATCTTTTTATGCCTAATAATACAATTCCTGAGCATCAATGATACAGATAACAAACCATCGAGTACGTCATCAGAAACGGATTCAAACAGGTGAGATAATTGTTGCTTAAAATATGGTCAATTCAATTTAAAATATCCTCAGCCTTATCATTACCCATCTTACAGCCTGAAAAGCCATGTCAATACACTGTACTGTTGTGATCAATTTTTTTTTATTATTTTTTTGGGGGGGAGGGGGTTGCAAATACACAAGTTGCAGTGACGCATTTTATGATCTTATCAGAGCATGAGTAACATTTTGTTGAACATTTGTTTTTTGTTATTCATTCGGACATTTGAACGGAATTAGTCCATATCATAACAGGGGTGATGCGTCATCGATAAGAGTAAGATTCATAATTTCTGTCGAGATAACTTTCAAGTTTGACTGCGAATCTGGGACAACAGATTTGTCATATGTTCTGTGGTGTAGCAGGGGGTAGTACGATAGCCAGAACTTTTTTTTGGGGGGGGGGGAGGGAGCATTTAAGGAGGAACCTACATTATCATGCCAGGTCTTATGGTTCAATCAAACAATTTGAAGAGCAAAAACAGCAAAAAAGATCATTGGGTCTCAAGAGGATGTTTCTTAGATGACTCAGTCAGGATGCATAAAAGTTGAAGAACAAGAAGGTAGTTTGGATGCAAAGGTGATGTATCCACAGTGATAAAGTTTGGGGGACAAGGAACTGCACTAATCCCCATCCCCCCCCCTTTAAAGGCACTGTATAACAGTGTTTCCAGTTTAAAAAATCTGAGCTGCATGATTCCCCATGCTACCAGTGTCTCTGACATGGTCTAAAAATGAAACCCTGAAAAAATTGCATTTTAAAATGATCATTAAGTGCTTCAAAAAAGTCAAAATCATTGAGAGACCATTCCAGCTTTCCCCCACAGACTGCTGTGTTGCAGAATTTCCTATCGCCCGATAGGAAATTAATGTGCCAATATGTATCTGCACATATTGTACTAGTGACAGCATAACTGTCCAAACTTTTGTGTTCTCAGGTGTTTATTTGTCCATCCAAACACTACCAGATAAGTCAGAAAGCAAGGTTTGACAATTTTTGAAATAAGGCTTCCACACTGTTATATAGTAGTGTTGCACGACTTCAACATTTTAGAGAGTCGACTAGTCGCCCACCAATAGTCGCGACTACGACTATTAGTCGACTATCAGTGTTCAACGTCTTAGTGTGTTCATGATTGGTGGTGCGGGGTGCATGGGTATCGCAGTCGGAGTCGCAGTGAGTGCAACGTATAGGGGATTCATTTCTGCCACAAAATGGTAGATAAATGATTGATAGTTCTGTTGAATTTTTACGTCTTTTGCGACTCAGTTTTTAATACAAATTAACATGTGATATAAAGTCGACTATTACGTTCCGATAGTCGAAGTCGCGACTATCTACACATAGTCGCGACTACGACTTTTCGCGACTTAGTCGTGCAACACTATTATATAGTGTCTTTAATGGCATTAGAAACACCCTAGAATACAAAAGTTTGGAAATTTATGCTGCCACTGGCAAGATATGAATGAATAAACAATTGATACTCGGGACGAGTAAAAAATATCCTACATCCACAGTAAGTCTATGAGAGGAAACGTGCAGGTGAATCCTGTCAACTTACAATTTTCACTTTTTTAAAGCACTAAATAATCATTTTTCAGGGCTTTATGTTTAGACCTTATCAAAGATACTGGCAGCATGGAGGATTTATGTAGCTCACTTTTTTAAACTGTGGTAAGTGTTAGCCCGTGGCTTTAAGTAAGGATAAGCGGCACATGACGTTGGTGAGATAGAAGTATATAGGCCTATATTAATTGGTGGGATTTAACTACACCTTGCAGGTACATGTACTGTAAACAAATCAATTGTCAAATTTTTGAACTTTTATCAGACAAAAATTTGCACTATTACTGTAAATTTTGCAAACTTGACCAATAAAATATGACATTCTATGACAGTATTATGTAGTAAAAGCGTAAGCATGAACAGAGTAGTACATGACCCATATTATTTTGCCTCAGTCAAGAAGGATATGATGCAATGTACAGAATACTAACAGTAGTACAGTACATACAATGTACCAAACAGAAAAAAGCACAAAAATGTTAAATCCTGCATAAATCTATATCTTGATTATAATGGAACATTACTATTTAAGGGCATTGAAAGGTGTGTCCTTCATGCAGGAAAACCGATTACACCCAAACCCATTGATTCCATTCTCATACACGCTTTTCTTCATGTTCTATTGTTCGACCTGCAATGAATGAAGCAATCTCTCCACGCCTGGACTTGTAAACAACCCGATTCATGCGATTTAGGGGAAATCCCTCTCTTTGGTCAGCCAGACTCTTTACAATAGGAATAGAAAATGTGCCAAAATCAGCATAACATAATACAAAAATATTTTATTACTATTTCAATCCATATGACATGTGACCAGGCTGATCATGTGGTTTCATTTTCTAGATTCATGCGAAGTTCAACTGTAGTAGTAGTAGTACTGGAATCATGCAATCCACAGCAAATCTCTGTTTTAGGGGTGCAGGGGGGGGGAGGGGGAGGGTGCTACATAACATTCAGTGATCCATCATTTACTACCAGGAACAAGTGACTAGTAATCTCAATTTCTTGTTTTTCTTACTTAAAGACAGTCTGATCAATTGTATTATACACAGGATGTTGTTTTGAATAGTGCATGGGGTTTCCCCATTGCAGCTCAGGGTGGGAGTGGGAAGGGGGTACGATACTAGTGATTGTAGTCTCGGTCCCAGACCCAGTGACTTTTTGCTCCTCTGAATACATGCACATACTCTACGTAGCCTCATCACAATAGTCTTCGTTCGAGGCAGTTTCTTAGTGAAAGTAATTACCATGTAGGATGAGGACCGACGAAAAAACTTCTCCAAATCGCTCATACTTACATGTATGCACACATGTAAATTCGTGGGGGTGGGGGGGGGACATTTGATATTGTGTCCCCCACCTTCAAAATCGTGGGGGGGGGACATGTCCCCTCGTTCCCCCTCGGATTTGCGCCCCTGGGTACAACTACAAAAACTCTGCAACTCAGGTCGGAAAAGCAGGGGGGGGGGGGTAGGCATCTTCTTGAAACTGACACGGAACTGGAAGCTGGTTTACCTACATGTACAATCTACATACATGTACATGTATACACCACAGTACAGTAGAATACTTTCCCAACTTGGCTATGTGTATTTGTATGCGTTAAAATGACTTCCAGCAGCAGTGAGAGGGCAGCATGATACTAGTTTACCTGCAGATATCCCCATGCATGCCCAATAGTCTGTCCCCTAGACAGGTAGGAAATAAGAATCTTAGGGGGGTTTTCGGGGAGGGGGAGGCAGGGGTACTTTTCAAGTCTGATTTACTGTATCTGGTATGTTGCATGTATGTTTTATATATGGTATATATATTGAATGCTATACCGTAGGAGTAAAAATAGGGGCTCTTTCATTATTTTTTTTTTGAGAGGTGGGGCAATGTTTCAATTTTGGGGGCTACTTGTACATCACACTCAGCCCATTTATTTTCTATGCTGCAGTGTATGTTAGGTGTAGTGAAGACTGGACACTTCCTTATCAAGAGTCAAAAACCTTTTAATTGAAGCGAGGCTTTATATGCACGAGCCCCGGGGGGCCAGTGTCATTACAAGGTGTACACCATGCGCGTGTGGACTTTCAAAATGGACCCTAAACAAGTAATTATCTGTCATCTCAGAATACCCTAAACAAGTATTCAAGTCTGAAAAGATACTAACATTCTGTTAAAAGTATACCCCTTTTTCCTGATTTTCCTGATACCCTTTTCAATGTGCGCGAGTACATCACCCGACCGTGAAAAACAACCCTTTTAACTCATTTTTCTTCACACGCGCATGTGGTACACCTTGTAATGACACTGTCCCCCCCCCCCCCCCCCGGGTCACAAGCATTCAGGAGTTCAGGAGATTTGAAAATCCAGTCTAACCCCACCCCCAACCCAGTCTAAGGATTAGTACAACCCAGCCTGTGCCAAAGAGACTTCTTGTTAATATTTTGCTACATGTTCCAGTTTTTCAAAATTCATTATTTTAAATGCCTTACCGGAAATTAACTGAGGAATGAACTCGTGGAAAGAATAGATCTTAGACGTATTCAAATTTCCATTTCTATACATCTACATGTACAATGTACTTTTAATACAAAGAAAAAAAATAATGAGGGTTCTAATCCAATCTAGAACAGTCCACAAAGCTAGTTTTACAAGACAGTATGGGTTTCATTTTTTTTTCAAAATCGCTCACTCACTGCCCACACAGAATTCCTTGTTCCTACATAATTATTTGAAAAGTATATGTACATAAAGCAATTACAGTCTGTTATCACTGACACTAAACTTCTCAATTTTGACAATATACTATACATTGATAGACGCAAAAATGGTACAGGTATACCCATCGCTATTTCAGTAATTGCTTATATTTATGCCATCTCTCCAGTGTGTTTTGGCTGATCCTTTGTTGTATTTGTAGGACTGTATACATCGTCGTACATGGATTGCTCCATGAAAATAACCAAGCCATCGGTACCCGCTTTGCCTTTCACTTTCTTACCTTCCGACGTGTGGAGCTTCGAATTGCCGGAGGGGAGTGCCTGGAGACATGATTAAAGTTGTACTGATGATGATTATGAGGGTTGCTAGGTGAGAGCGGCAACAGGTTGAACACTTTGCTGGCGTGGATCCCGAACGTTTCATCGCTACGTTGCCTACGATGCGTGTACTTGGCCCTCTGTCCCGCCTTAGTCCTATCCATGCTTTTCGTCTTTGGATCCTTGCCGGTGTGCCTAACGTAGAAACTCCTGCGAGATGATCGTTTTCTTGCGATCATTCTACCATCCAAGGAGTCACTCATAGCACAGAACGACTTCCCCTTGCTTACGGGGTAGGACACGTGACTCGCAGCCTGCAATTCAATTAGCGGTCTCCGAGTCACCGGGTCCCGAGGGAGGATCAGCAATTTTGACAGCGATAACTCCGCGTTCTTAAGTCGCTGGCGTTCAACGGTGGGAAGCTCGAGGAGGTTTCCGCCACGCTAATTACCTCTGTCAATCCCACGATCCCCTGAGAAAAATCGGCAGTCGTGCAATCCAGCAGGAAGTGACTGAATCTGCATAGACTTTGGCCGTAACGTGCAGTAAACTTGCTCTCGAAAATGGTATTAATCTTCGGCTAATTCAGTGGAGGAGACGCCTGTGTACCATAGCTTGCATCACTTCCACTACAAACATCACCATTCACAGACATAATTTTACTTAGCTGCCCGACTTCGTACTGCCACACGTAGCTTAAATGCAGCCTGCGAGCTTGGATTGGGGTAAACTAGTTTGCCGCTACCGAATTAATCCCGGGCTTTCGGGCTCAGAACACCACTCCGGGCTTTAAAACTCGCTGTTACGCAGGAAGCGTCTGATTCCGTTGAGATTGGAAGCACAAATGCACCCTACGCAAACCTCTCGACAGCACAAGGGGGCCAACCATGATGCGTGAATAACAATCACGACTTTTTGGAATACCTGAGAAGCAGTCCAAACTCATTAAGTCCCATCACATCATATCGTGCCAAATACGTCACCACGTAATCAACCATCTCTTTTCATACACCGATCGCAAAATTAGAGGGGCCCATCAGGTTTATTTCTCGACTGTCTAAACCCCAAAATATCCCTGACACGTACGTTATAAATAGACCCGATAGATTGACGGGTCCACACAGCCACTGGAACAGTATCTTATTAATAAATCGGGGTGGCGTTTTTACGCTGAACGACCTTGGACTGAGTTTTTTGGAAGACTCCAGGTTGTGTCTACGACTAGTACTGACGTACCTTGTGGCCAGATCTTGTATACGTTAACCAATGGAGAAAAATGAATCTCCCCCATCAGCCTGGCATCCTGACAACAACTTATCGTGTCTGTTGAATCAACTCAGCTCTAAATTGTGCCGTGACCTAATGACGCAGTGCAACAGGACGACAGGAAGCCAGCCCAAAACTGATCGCATATTTATATCTTTTTCCCGTAATTTTACATACACCTCGAGGAGCAACCCAAATATAACACTAACAAAAGGCAGCTAGTGTGACGACCACAAACTGGAGTTTAGTGACTAATATTGCTTTTCAAAATATTGTGTAGTCCTACATAACAACAGGATAACATAATATAGCACTAAGGGGATAATCATTATCAAGAAGCCAACATATGTCCAGGATGTAGCAAAATGTGACATAAATGCCCGCAAACTAGCAATGACAATGCAATAAAAAATAAATAAACAAATATCCTCACAATCATTTAATCCACAAGAGTACACTTAAAGGCAGTGGATTCTCTTTGCATGCCTAAAAATTAACATTGTGAAATTACAATGGCATTTAGAAGAAAATGATATCTGGGAACCTTTAACAAAATATAGGAGCTAGAAACTCAGTTTAGTGGAATTATAGTGACCGTTAGACTCAGATTTGAATTTTTTCTCGCGAGAAAAAATTCCTCACCATAGAACGTACACTAAATCTAGTTAATTGTTTTTCTTTTGCATTTATCGAATTCTAGGCAATCACTGACCCACAGATTTCACAGACATGCCCTTCATCAATAGCCTAAGGGCATGGGTTATCTTTTCCTGGTCTGCGGGGATGTTTGCAAATGAGATCCACTACCTTTAAATTCATGGAGTTTTCATCCACAAAAACCTTTCGATTAGCCCATGACTGTGTCAGGTTATGTTACATGTATTTGTATTCAGTTGTTACTATGGCAACCAACATTTCCTTCACTATTGTAGTGTTTTTCAGAAGCAGGTAGTAACAACTCTCAATGATTACCAGTTAGATTGTTCACATACACAGAGACAGTGATTTTCCGTTTCAAGAAAAGGCTTTTTCCGTTTCCAAAAATCTGAAATTCCGTTTCAACTTGTCTGAAAAATGAAAATTCCGTTTTACCATAGACTTTGTATACATGAAGAAAAATGACAATTCCGTTTACATAAAACTTGAAACAAATATTTCTTGCTGTTTTTGTGTTTTTGTGTCAACTTTTTCTCATTTTTGTTTTCAGTTTTGTGTTTTTTCCTTTCAAAAAGTAAAAATTTGGAGAAAAAAGAGGTTTTCTGTGATTTTCCGTTTGAAAACTCATTTTCCGTTTCAAGTTGTGATTTCCGGAAATTCCGTCCATTTTCCGTTATCGCGGAAAATCACTGTCCCTACATACAGCCAGCTGAACTTATTGGGTAATTTCATCAAATCATTTGCATTTTTCTTTTTGCTGAACTTAGTTCTTGTAATCAATTTTCTGGGGGGTTTTCATGCAAATTACCTGAAAGTATATGTTTCTGCAAAAAGTTTAAATATTTGGAACTCAATTTATGCATGACTCACTGCAAGCTTTATAGTGAGATGCCCAATATCTTTTCCCAAGAATTGTGAATTCTGTGTCATTTGTAATTTATTCATATAAAACATACATGTAAACATACTCTTAAATTGTGTTTAAAATGTAAGTGTATATTGTTCTGAATATAGTTTAAGAACAATTCAAAATTCCACACATACTGTACTGGCAAAAATATATTGTGATCCAATATTAAAGTCTCAATATTAATGATTTTGCAGAAAAAATTTGAATAGTAATGAAAACAACAATAATAATAATAATAATAATAATAATAATAATAATAATAATAATAATAATAATAATAATAATAATAATAATAATAATAATAATAATAATAATAAATATTATAAATCAATAAATTAATAATTGTAACGATACTAACTTAACAGTAATAATCCAAACGGCCTATTCTTCCCTTGTTATACTATTGACACAAAATATTATGATGAATCAGTACCTAATATAACTTATAACATCCTTGAAAAGATTTCTCCCCCTCCCCCCTCCTTTATGACAGTACAATGCACATGGCATGTTGTGCAGAGTTCTGTAAAAAGTTTTGCATGCACTGTGTAGTCATGGATATTGTACAATTACATTGGCCACACTGTACACTGTGCATACTAAGCAAAATAGATTTCAAATAAAGTGCAAGTGTATTGTTCACCTGTACAACTTCATCACACGTGTCTGGTCAGCCGAGGTCTGTTCAGGTCGCGTTTGATAGTGAATAATTTGTCGGGACCTTGCTCAATCCTGAAAACAGGTGCACGCTTTGAATGACTGTCTCGTTAATTAAGAGGGATGCTGAAGTTGAGACAAAGTTAAGAATAGGATTTAGTAACGTAGGAGAACATCTCCTCTTTGGATAACTCAGATTACAGTAGGTGTGAATGGATTCTGAGAGGTTTTTTTTGGGGGGGGGGAGACACTGAGATTTGGTGAGAAAAATATGTTGCCTTTTGATAAACGGGATTTACAGCCATGTAAATATCATTATCATATCATATTCATACGTGTATATGGACCTGTAAGTAGACTACTATGGCACAGCCAGACTAAATGTGTAACTTTCTAACCTGAGCTGTGCTATTTTTAAAACATGACTGACCACTGAAATTATCGCATTTCACACAAAATCCAGAGTTTGATTGGTTGTGACCATATCCTGTTCACAAAAAAAGTAAGATGTCTAATTGTGGAGGGGGAAGAAAAATTACATTTCCCTGATCAAATATACAAAAATATGACTTAAAATAAAAATTGCAAGTTTCCTGGGCAAGTCCCGACAACATTATTTTCTTTCCTTATGAATGAATTTGGCAAACTATTAAGAACGAAAGAATACCAAAGTGAAAAGAACACATTTAAACCAGAAGGGACATTGATTTTCCGTTTCAATAATAGGGCTTTTCTGTTTCAAAAAATCTGGAATTCTGTTTCAACTTGCCTGAAAAATGGAAATTCTGTGTTGCCATAGACTTTGTATGTACATGAAAAACTGATCATTCCATTTTATGTAAAACTTACAGTACAAATATTCTCACCCTATTTCTGCCCTTTTTTTCTATTTTTTCTAATTTTGTTATTTCATGATTTTCTCTAACAAAATGTGAAAATCTGGAGAAAATTGAAAAAACAATTTTTTTCTGATTTTTCATTTGAAAGTTAAAACTCACTTTCCGTTTCAAGGGTTTTTTCCAGGAATTTCATCCGTTTTCTGTTTTCGCCAAACATCACTGTCCCTAAACCAGCACTAGCACTTGTCCAGTTACCTTTATTCATTTCTTTTTCAGTTTCACTGGAGAATACAAAACGTAACTCTGTCGTAACACTGAAGAACATGGAATTTGACTTTTTACAAAAGTAAGAAAACTGAAAACTTATGACCAGTTCCAGTGCACTTGAAACTCAGGGACTGCCTTAGAAATTTGCTGGCCAAAGCACGTGTCAGTTGTGGTGTGCAAAACTGGGTCTGAACAACCTGTGCTGTAGACTACTACATGTACATGTATATACATGTACTTCCACAGGCCCTGTGTTATAGCTGTTCCCAACACAAGTAATTACTTGGCTCTGAAGTCAATATAGAATTTTGTCTCTACGTATTCAAAACATAGTCTGTGCTTGCCGACTAAGACCATTTAGCCTGCTTATAAGTTGCCTACACACTTATTATGTGAAATGTGTTTCACTCGTAATTAAGTTTTGAACATCCATTAACTTTCCTAATTAACATCCTAATTTATTTGTGCAAATTTTGACGCTTTTACTGATTGTGCAATGGCATTGAAACATGCATCATAATCTTTGCAGACTAGAGCTTGCAGTCCAGAGAAGTCCAGTAATTTGAATGCAGGCAGTGCAGTAGTTTCTAACCAATATAATTTTAGGTAAATTTCTAAACAAATCAAATCATCAAATCATCAAATTTATGAAGGAAAGTACATGTAAGAGAATGACCTGATATATATTTTTATAAAACTGTATCCTGATTCTCCTGCAACCATCCATAACAATTAATGTAGCTTATTTTTTATAATAAACTCTGCACCTACAGTGTAAGGGTGCCATGCCTAAGGCAAATTTTGCACTATGAAAAGGCTTAATAAAAATACACATGGTACCCCTATGAGCAGTATAAGTACATGTAAGTTTACCTGCATGCTTTTATTCTGCTAAACAAATTAAATCAAAATGTAAAAGTCACCCTATAGGCTTGCATGAAAATGTTTGAAACATATTTACGATTATTAAGCGTGACTTGAGCTGACGACCAAATAGGTACATGTACAGCACACTGGATAGGCATTGTCCATATGTGTTGTACCACGCTCCCTGAATTATTGTCTTTCCACATATAGGCAATTAAATGGTGTCACCACCTTTAATTGCTTTTAATTTTTCAGAGAAATACACTTCATTTCTATCTGCTTTTCTTCCAAGGACAATCGGATAGCTCAAATCATAACAGCTACAAGCCTCAAGTTTGGCGCTAGCCCTTATCACCAGATAATTGGCGCGGGATGATGCTACTGTCCCCCTACGAGCGGCCCTATCCTACAACTTTTCGCAACAAATCCGGAAGTGATTTGATTTCCCCGTTCCAATGATCCTAATTGGGCTAGTCTCGTTTCCAGACCATGCAACTTTTTCTACCTCCAGAGTACACTCACGCTCCAACTTTTTCTACCGCCAGAGTCCCGGGGTGCCACTGCTATTACATGGTGTACACCAAGAGCGTGTGAAAAAACGCA
The DNA here is from genome assembly GCA_001188425.1 of Eucidaris tribuloides. Classification (NCBI taxonomy): domain Eukaryota; kingdom Metazoa; phylum Echinodermata; class Echinoidea; order Cidaroida; family Cidaridae; genus Eucidaris; species Eucidaris tribuloides. The sequence continues at coordinate 6,671 of JZLH01S0399195.1, read as the reverse complement.
TACGGGCGATGTACGCGCCTACAGTGAAAAGGGTATCAAAATCGCCAAAATCAGGAAAAAAGGGGTATACATTTAACTGAAGGTTTACTTAAAAAGAGTATCCCTTCAGACTTGAATACTTGTTTAGGGTATTCAACAGAAGGTTAACTTTAAAAGGGTATATTTTCAGACTTGAAAACTTAGGATATTCTGAGATCAACAGATAATTACGTGTTTAGGGTCCATTTTGAAAGTTAATAGAC